>KV751341.1:349002-401710 GCA_001698575.1 Mola mola | reverse complement strand
GCCGGCATTAACCCTCCGGAGACGTTCCGCCGGAGAGAGGCGGGCCCGACCTAGTTGCATCGGCTCCTCCTCCGGGGAGTGTGACGCCGGAGGGCTAGGCGCACAGGAAGCCGGCCAAGGACTGGAGCTCGCACTAACTACAGGTGAGGGAGCTGGGCGAGGACAGGAGAGCGGAGGATGGCTGGCTCTCTCCCTACAACGCTCCCGCAGCCGATTATCTAGCCTGATGGCTAAGGAAATTAATTCGTCCAGGTTAGTGGACTCATCCCTAGCCGCTAGCTTGTCTTTGACCGGATCGCTGAGCCCGCTTAAAAAACCCCCCTGAAGTGCCTCGTCATTCCACCCAGACTCTGCCGCTAATGTCCTGAATTCAACAGAATACTCCGCTACGCTGTGGGAACCCTGACGAAGCAGGCCCGCCACATTAGGTGCTTTCAGTGAGCCAGTAGCTGCTTCAGCTGCTTCTGTAGCACAGAGGGCGAAGGGCAGCAACTGTGCTCATTAATGCACACAGCTGTTTGACGCATTTGAAGTTTCAAATGTTTCAACTTTATTCCTCGCTATGTGACCATGGCAACCACAGCAAGGGAAACAATAGAGCATATATCAGAGAGCTCTGAATTATTTACATTTTTACTGCAAGAAAACATACATATCGATGAGTAGAAACTGTAGGAACACCAGCTGATTCTGATTATCAGATCTGTGAAATAAATAACACCTTAACATGATTAGACTAGCTAAAAAGCAGCAGCCTGTGCTGTATAAGATAGAGGAAGCAACAAAAAGAATATTGATGTTGCTGGTCGGGAGTCACTTTCTTGTTGCTTCTTGTCTGACAGCACCTTGCCAGGCTCTTCACGAGTGCCTATCTTTGAAGGCAACAATGGAGTCCGCACTCATTGCCGCCTGTCAATACCTCCTGAGCCAAGAGCTCATCCAGCACATGAGCCAGGATGATACAACAAAATTCAACATTTGTGTTAGGTGTAGCTTGGTGGAACCAGACGCAGACACAGACCAACGTGGTTTTATTCCACAAAATGTGCAAGGGCTGGCAGGCGGGAGCAGGCCGCAGTGGGTAGAGGGCGGGGCTGGCAGGCAGGCAAGCAGTAGTGGTCCAGGTATACACATGGTGGGTACAACGATCTGGCAAAGAGTGGGTGAAGAGCCGGGGTTGATATACTGCTGGTTGTGTCGTTGATGAGCCAGGTGTGCAGACTGGGACAGGTGAGTTGATTGCAGATGGGCGTGTAGAGTTGGGAGCCAGGAGAGCCACACCCAGGCCAACCCACACACCATGACACATAGTCTGATTCACAACAGTACACTGTTTACTTCACCTTCCTCTTCCCATCCACTAGTGATACGCTTTAAACGATGTGAGCTGGCACCTGTCTGTAAGCCAATCTCTTTCCTTTTTTTTGTCAATTCACCTCACCTTACTTAAGTGTAAGCACAAATGCACCAATGCAAAAGTTAACATAAAAAGAGGATCTAGCATACATTTACCAAAAATGAAAATTACAACTGCAAAGTTAAATGATAACATGTGGATCCTCTTTCCACTCAGCTTTACTAAATGATAAAACGCAACAAAGGAAAACTTAAAATCTCTGTTTCCCTCTGTATAATTTGAGTAAACTATATGCTCAAATAAGTGACACACAAACATAATGTTAAATAATGGTAAACTAGAATTTATTAGGTTTAGTATAATTACATTGAATAATTTAAGGGACACTGAATAATTTATGTGAAGTACCAACAAATATACCAATCACAGATTGGGAGAATTATGAAAGCCAAAGGAGGTACTAAAAGAAGAGCTGATTGGGTGCTGAAAGAGCTGACTCTTTTTGCTGTGCTGTTAAATAATCTGGGTCATCTCTAAGGGTTTAGAGTACCTCTTATTACCATTCACACAGGTGGTATGTTTCTTAGCTAAGCAGTAACCACAATGTATAAGAAACTTGAGCAAAGTCAACACTATCTACTGCATAACAGGCAAAATTGAACATATTTATACAGTTTTTTTGGCCCAATGTCTCAAATCATGCTGGGAATCCCCCCTGCCAAGAGCTTCAAAATTGACTGATGCTAACATTTACTATAGATCTGTTTTCTTCTATCTATATATCAGGCTGTAATTTTAGGGATTTGTAGTTATTACACTCCCCACTGATACGAGCTTTCCATAAGCACTGGCAGCCAGTAAAAGAGCTGATGACTTATCACAGCCAAAATTTATTAGGCAATATTGCTTTTTCATTTTATAATAGTTTGGATTAAAAAGTCACAATTCACAAAACAAGTATATTTCACAACCTCTAGCTAGTTCCATCCCTTCATCCTCCATATCGAATGTGTGTGTGCTGAGAGGTCATTTCCAGCCAAGTGGTGAATGGAAAGTCATCTTTAGTATTGCAATCATATTAAGAACTGCACTGACTGCATAGATGGGACATCTTCAATACATGGGCTATTTTGGAAAACATTGGTGGTAGCAACTTGACGATGGTGCATTAATCACAGTCCACTGAACATAATGCACTTTCCACACACTCACGCACACGCACACACACACACACACACACACACAGCATGAAGCTTATTACAGCAGAGCCCTGGTATTGGACATTCTGTATTGCCAACAGATACTACAACTAACAATTCTTTCAAAGGCATATGTTCTACGCTGCTTTTGTATTCATTTTATAATCATTTATCTCATACAGTCCACCACAGGTCCATCTGTTGTCCTTTAGAGGGTGATAGCAGGACATTTTCTGTGCTTCATAGAAATGGCATATTTTATCAGAACGCGAACATACATTTGTTCAACAAATTTCCTTTTTTAAACCATTCAAGAATTGAAAATGAAAAAAGTCAGACACACTTCCAAATGAAAATAGCTCAACTTTCAGGGACACTGTAATTAATTCCATGATGTAAGAATAACATTTGATGATGATCCTGGAACTGCCACCTTACCGTGGTGGAGGGGTTTGGGTGCCCTAATGATCCTAGGAGTTATGTTGTTAGGGGCTGTTTGCCCCTGGTAGGGTCACCCAAGGCAAATTGGTCTTAGGTGAGGGGCCAGACAAAGTGTGGTTCGAAGACTTCTATAATGGTGAATAATAACAAGGACTTGTGTACCCTGCCTGGAGGGATACCGGGACCTGGAGCCAGGCCTGGGGAAGGGGTCCGTAGGTGAGTGCCTGGTGGCCGGGCCTTTTTCCATGGGGTCCGGTCGGGCTCAGCCCGAAAAGGAAACATGGGTCCGTCCTCATGTGGGCCCACCACCCACAGGAGGAACCATAGAGGTCCGGTGCTATGTGGATCGGGTGGCAGTCAAAGGCAGGGGCCTTGGCGGTCCGATCCCCGGTTGCTGAAGCTGGCTATCGGAACATGGAATGTTACCTCTCTGATGGGGAATGAACCTGAGCTTGTGCGTGAGGTTGAGAGATACCGGCAAGATATAGTCGGCCTAACCTCAACGCACAGTTCAGGTTCTGGAACCAGTCTTCTTGAGAGGGGTTGGACTCTGTTCTATGCTGGAGTTGTCCCAGGTGGGAGGCGGAGAGCAGGCGTGGGCTTATTAATAGCTCCCCGGCTCTCAGCCAATGTGTTGGAGTTTACCCCCGTGGACGAAAGGGTTGCTTCCCTGCGCCTTCAGGTTGGGGAACGGGACCTGACTGTGGTTTGTGCCTATGCGCCAAATAGCAGTTCAGAGTACCCACCCTTTTTGGAGTCCTTGGAAAAGGTACTGGAGAGTGCCCCTACTGGGGACTCCATCGTCCTACTGGGAGACTTCAACGCTCATGTGGGCAATGACAGCGAGACCTGGAGGGGTGTGATTGGGAGGAACGGACTGCCCGATCTGAACCCGAGTGGTGTTCAGTTATTGGATTTCTGTGCTAGTCACAGTTTGTCCATAACTAACACCATGTTCAGCCATAAGAGTGTCCATAAGTGCACTTGGCACCAGGACACCCTAGGTCGACAGTCAATGATTGACTTTGTAGTCGTATCATCTGATCTGCGACCGTATGTGCTGGACACTCGGGTAAAGAGAGGAGCAGAGCTGTCAACTGATCACCACCTGGTGGTGAGTTGGATCAGGTGGCGGGGGAAGAAGCCGGACAGACCAGGTAGGCCCAAGCGAATAGTGAGGGTCTGCTGGGAACGTCTGGCTGAGGACCCTGTGAAAATGGTCTTCAACTCCCACCTCCGGAGGAGCTTCAACCACATCCCGGAGGTAGTGGGGAGCATGGAGTCTGAGTGGGCCATGTTCCGCGCTGCCATTGTCGAGGCGGCTGCTCGAAGCTGTGGTAGCAAGGTCGCTGGTGCTAGTCGTGGCGGTAATCCCAGGACCCGCTGGTGGACACCAGAGGTGAAAGGGGCCGTCAAGCTGAAGAAGGAGACTTACAGGTCATGGTTGGCCTGTGGGACTCCCGAGGCAGCAGACAGCTACCGGCAGGCCAAGCGATCTGCGGCTCGGGTGGTCACTGAGGCAAAAACCCGGGTGTGGGAGGAGTTTGGTGAGGCCATGGAACAAGACTTCCAGTCGGCGCCGAAGAAATTCTGGCAAACTGTTCGGCGACTCAGGAGGGGAAAGCGGAACCCCGTCCACACGGTCTTCGGTGTGGGAGGGGAGTTGCTGACCTCAACTGAGTCTATAGTTCGGCGGTGGAAGGAATACTTCGAAGATCTCCTCAATCCCACCAACACGCATTCTGAAGAAGAGGCAGAGCCGGAGGACTTTGGGCTGGGCCCTCCCATCACTGGGGTCGAGGTCGCCGGGGCTGTCAAACAACTCCGCAGCGGCAGCGCCCCGGGGGTTGATGAGATCCGTCCCGAGCTCCTGAAGGCTCTGGATGTTGTAGGGCTGTCATGGTTGACACGCCTCTGCAACATTGCGTGGACATCGGGGACTGTGCCTTTGGAGTGGCAGACAGGTGTGGTTGTCCCCCTTTTCAAGAAGGGGGACCAGAGGGTGTGTTCCAACTACCGGGGAATCACACTCCTCAGCCTCCCTGGGAAGGTCTACTCCAGGGTGCTGGAGAGGAGAGTGCGGCTGCTAGTTGAACCTCGGATTCAAGAGGAGCAATGTGGTTTTCGTCCTGGCCGTGGAACACTGGACCAGCTCTATACCCTCACGAGGGTACTGGAGGGGGCATGGGAGTTTGCCCAACCAGTCCACATGTGTTTTGTGGATCTGGAGAAGGCTTATGACCGTGTCCCCCAAGGTATCCTGTGGGGGGTGCTCCGGGAGTATGGGGTAGATGGCCTTTTGTTACGGGCTATTCAATCTCTGTATTGTCGGAGTCAGAGCTTGGTTCGCATTGCCGGCAGTAAGTCAGACCCGTTCCCAGTCAGGGTTGGTCTCCGCCAAGGCTGTCCTTTGTCACCGGTTCTGTTCATAATTTTTATGGACAGAATTTCTAGGCGCAGCCAAGCGGCGGAGGGAGTCGGGTTCGGTGGCCTCCGGATTCCGTCTCTGCTATTTGCAGATGACGTGGTCCTGTTGGCCTCATCGAACAGTGACCTCCAGCTCTCACTGGGACGGTTTGCAGCTGAGTGTCAAGCGGCGGGGATGAGAATCAGCACCTCTAAATCTGAGGCCATGGTTCTTAGCCGGAAAAGGGTGGATTGCCCACTCTGGGTCGGGGGAGAGTCGCTTCCCCAAGTGGAGGAGTTCAAGTATCTCGGGGTCTTGTTCACGAGTGAGGGGAAAATGGAGCGGGAGATTGACAGACGGATTGGAGCAGCGTCGGCAGTGATGCGGACGCTGAAGCGGTCCGTTGTGGTGAAGAGAGAGCTGAGCCAGAAGGCAAAGCTTTCAATTTACAGGTCAATCTACGTCCCAACTCTCACCTATGGTCATGAGCTCTGGGTAGTGACCGAAAGAATGAGATCGCGAATACAAGCGGCCGAAATGAGCTTCCTTCGCAGGGTGGCTGGGCTCAGCCTTAGAGATAGGGTGAGGAGCACGGACATCCGGGAGGAGCTCAGAGTAGAGCCGCTGCTCCTCCGCGTTGAGAGGAGCCAGTTGAGGTGGTTCGGGCATCTGGTCAGGATGCCTCCTGGACGTCTCCCTGGGGAGGTGTTTCGGGCATGCCCATCCGGGAGGAGACCCCGGGGCAGACCAAGGACACGCTGGAGAGATTACATCTCTCGGCTGGCTTGGGAACGTCTTGGTGTCCCCCCCTGGTTTGGGAACGTCTTGGTGTCCCCCCAGAGGAGTTGGTGGAAGTGGCTGGGGAGAGGAGCGTCTGGATGTCCCTGCTCAGGCTGTTGCACCCGCGACCCGGACCCGGATAAGCGGCAGAAAACGAAACGAAACGAAACGAAACGATTTCTATAACAATTGCATTTTTAGCCAATGGGTAGAAAGTACTTCTGTTTGGGAAAATGTTCAGAAACCAGAAAGCCATAAACCCCCAAGTTTCAAGATTATCCTAGCCATCACAATTGGTCCTTTTACACATTGAATTTAAATAGCAACAGATGTCCACACGACATTATGCATGGTTTACATTTTTTGATTATCCTGCCCTTGAGTAATATACATAATCATTATTGATTTTTAAATATTATCTGAATACTTCCAATAGGTTTGGAGTATATCAATACAGAAGGGAAAAGAATATAAGAGCCTCAAAGAAGCTAGTGAAAATCAGTGGACTCTGAAAGTTTATTAAGAATATTAGTATGAATGACTTAGTATGACTTTGTTTTCCTTTTCATTGTAGTAAAAGACCATTTCAACTACTGATGCCACTTTTTTGATTTACATGTTTACAATCTGGATTTACAGAGTCATTAAAATTTACAATAATTAACAGTGACTGTATATGACTGATAATGGAAATTTATTTAGGCCCACATAGCTGGTTTCATCATATTTCTTATGGAATTCTCCAAGGTTTGCATTGGGATAAGGCAAGTCTGCACTTGGTACTGATGGCATCATCAATAATGAACAACTGTCAATTACTGCTCTTTCATATGCTCTGATGGTGTTGATTCATCCCCCTTCTCTGCTGTATAACACCTAATGGCTCCCCAGACAGATGAGACATCCACAGAACAATAACAGACTCGCCTAGATCAAGAAGTGGGGAACATTCTATACTTATTTATATATACTGTATTAGCATCAGACTCACAATTTATGTTTACATAGCCAATCATGTACACAATACTTCTAGTTATCAAAAACAGAATCAGCTTTAACTTGGTTAGTTTCAGCATTTTGATATTCACAATGAGAGGTAAGAGAGATTCTTCTGTATTTCATATACAGTAGTAACATATGAATGGTTGCACTATCAGTAATAAAAGGAAACAATCTGAATGGCATTCAAATACTTGTGTATCTCAGTAGCAGAGTAATACAGAGGGGAATTATTAAAGGGAGGGGATGTAGCTGAAGAATTTATGACATGATATGTCATTAGTTGTACCCTGAACCCACCAAACAAGGTTGAGTGTTAGTAAGGCAGCAAGGTGCAGAACTTCAGCAGTACATGATGTCCAGAGCAGCAGCAATGTCTTTCACACTGAGACAAAGTGGTTCTGCCATTCATCGTGTGGAGCCAAATGCCACATGCACAGCTTTATGGAAACATACAATCATCCCGAAAAACAACAACAACAATTATGTCCAAAACACAAAGCTTGGTTTGGATAACTTGGTTTCCATGATTAAGGAGAAAAAGGACTGCAAAGCTTTGGCTCATCATCAGAGGTATGAACCACAACTTTTATAGTAAAAATATGACTTTTGTCTGAATAAAGTTGCAGTGCACTGACTGTGACATTTTTCAACACTTTTTCTACATTCAGGTTGGTCCAGCAAAGTCTTCTTCCAATGTCAATATGGGAACCAGAAGTTAAATCTGGTCCAGCTATACTTTCATATTTGCTCTATTCATCTTCCTCCCACTGCTTTGCATTTTCCTCTCCCTCTCCTCTTTCATCTACATTTGCTCAACCATAATCATTTATCTTTCGATGAAATCTACTAAAATAATAAAACATTAAAGGTGAAATAATTAGCTAATTTATTAATTTGTTGATTTTTCAAGCAATATCGGATACATGTATACATAGCATTTTTTTACATTAAAAAAAAATCCCCCATTCGCCCTCTGTGGGCGGTCTTGTGTCTCCTTCAAGCTCAGGACCTCTACCAGAGGCTTGGGAGCCTGAGGGTCCTGCGCAGGATCTGGACTGAGGTCTCAGGTGTTAATCTTGGGATTTGTTGAAGCCACTCTCCCAGCTTGGGGGTTACAGCCCCGAGTGCTCCTATCACCACTGGTACCACTGATGCCTTTACTCCCCACATCCTTTCCAGCTCCTCTTTCAGCCCTTGGTATTTCTCGAGCTTCTCTTGTTCCTTCTTCCTGATGTTGCTATCACTTGGGATCGCGACGTCTACCACTACCGCCTTCTTATCCCGCTTGTCGACCACCACGATACCTGGTTGGTTAGCCAGCCACCATCGGTCTGGATCTGGAAGACTCAAAGGATCTTAGCTCAGTCGTTCTCAATCACCTTAGGAGATGTTGCCCATTTTGATCCTGGAACCTCCAGCCCATACACGGTACAGATGTTTCTGTATACTATGCCGGCCACTGGGTTGTGACGTTCCAAGTATGCCTTACCTGCCAGCATCTTGCACCCTGCTGTTATGTGCTGCTCTGGCTCAGGGGCATCTTTGCACTGTCTGCACATTGGGTTCTGTCTGGTGTGGTAGACCCCAGCCTCAATTGATCTTGTGTTCAAGGCCTATTCTTGTGCTGCCATGAGGGTGCTGGACTTGGGATGAAACCCTCCATGCATGGTGATGAGCTTCCCTTTTCTTGATATCTGTGGCTTCTATCTCCTCCTTTGGTCAGGTTATTATACAAGCAGGGTATCCGATGACAGGCAGGGCATAGATGTTGATGGATCCAATCTTCTTCTGACCATTCAGCTGACTTCTCAGGACCTGCCTTACTCTGCGTAGGTATTTGGCTATGGCTGACTTCCTTGCGGCCTCTTCATGATTCCCATTAGCCTGTGGGATCCCAAGGTATTTGTAGCTGTCCTGAACATTTGCTGTGTTAACTTATGGTAGATCAGTGCCTTCAGTTGTGATCATCTTGCCTCTCTTTGATATCATTCGGCTACACTTTTCTAGCCTCAATGACATGTTGCTGTCATTGCTGTGGATCCTGGTGATGTGAATCAGTGAGTCAATGTATCGCTCACTCTTCGCATACAGCTTGATATCATCCATGTAGAGGATGTGGCTGATCGTTGTTCCATTTCTGAACCAGTATCCAAGGCCACTCTTTGTGATGATCTGGCTGAGGGGGTTCAGGACAATGCAGAACAGCAGGGGGGCTAGGGCATCTCCTAGGTATATGCTGCACTTGATGTTAAACTGGGCAATTGGCTTTGAATTGGCTTCCAGGGTAGTCTTTCACAGCTCCATCGAGTTCTTGATGAAGGCTCTTAGTGTCCTGTTTATCTTATATAGCTCCAAGCACTCCAGTATCCATGTATGTGGCATTGAATCGTAGGCTTTCTTGTAGTCAATCCAGCCAGTGCACAGGTTGGTCTTCTCGGTCTTACAGTCTCTAGAGACTGCTCTGTCCACTAGTAGCTGGTGTTTGGCTCCTCTGGTGTCACTACCAACCCCTTTCTGGGCCCTGCTCATGTATTGAGCCACATGCCTACTCATCTTGGCCGCAACGATGCCTGACAGGAGCTTCCATGTCGGGCAGAGGCAGGTTGTGGCTGGTAGTTGGATGGAATCGTTCCCTTCCGGGGGTCCTTCATGATCAGGACCGTCCGGCCTTGGGTCAACCACTCTAGGTGGGTCCCATCTTTTAGTAGCTGGTTCATCTGAGCTGCCAGGCATTCATGGAGTGCAGTTAGCTTCTTTAGCCAGTAGCTGTTGATCATGTCAGGGCCTGGTGCTGTCCAGCTCTTCCTCCCTGAAACTTTCTTGGATGTCTGCCATTGTGATGTTTACTGGGTTCTGCTCTGGGAGATGGCTGTGGTCCTCTCTCAAGTCCACCAAAGTGATGTTATGTGATGCCTCTTTCTCCCATATGCCCCTCGTCTTGTTACCCTCCCACTGAAGGTACACTTTGGATGGTTCAGTGGTGAACATCATGTTCATTCTCCGGGCCTCCACGTCTCTAGTGTATCTCTTCAGGCGAACAGCCTGGGCTGTGAGCCTCTGTTTGGCAGTCTCCAGTGCCTCAGTCACGGACAGCTTGCTGTACTTCTTCAGTACTTTGCTGGTCTTGCCCTTCTCCAGCTTTGACAGTTGGCTAACCTCTCTCCGTGTTGCCTTGATCTTAGCCTCCAACTGTCCATGGAGGGTATTGCCCCTTCGATCCAAGCTTGAAAGAGACACAAGACCGCACACAGAGGGGGCGAGTGGGGAATTATATATACATATACTGTATATAGGTAGGTAGGTAGGTGTACGTTATTCATCCCAACTTGGAAAATTTCACTATATTATGGTACTAGAAACCGTAGTCATGCTTCACCTGCTCCACCCATCACTTCATTCTTGATGCTCTCACGTTACTGTGACAGTGTGCATCAATCTGTTCAACAGTAAAGATTCACAAAGGCCTGCTTTGAGTTGAAGATGATTCCATTATCAATCAACTTGTGTGTGTGACTGTGTGTGTATGTCCATGTCTTATTTGCACAGGATCAATACCATCCACAGTATACACAAAAGGATAACAATCTCGTTCTCTTTCTAAGCATACTCACACACACACACACACACACTCCTGACAGGGTTCCAGAAAGTCAAGGTGGAAGCAGAAAATTCTTACATAAAGAGATTTTATTGGTGTGTATGTATTGGTGTTGTTTGTGGAAGTAAAAAAAAAAAAAACCCAGTTATAATGGCTAACAAAAATGAGAAAATTATGGAACGTAGTATAACATTTTTATAAAATGAGATTTTCCATCTTTCCAGCTCAACAATTTGAACCTGAATAAAATAAAAGAAGTGTCAGATAGGTTGTGGCCTCTTCTGGTGGAAGAAATTCTGCAGAAAGCACTCTAATGTGCACTGTAAAAATGGGATTGTCCCACCCACCTTGTTTCTCTCAAACAAATCAGTCTGGATAGCTTTAAGGTCAGAGTCGAGTGCAGAGGCCGCCTGCCGGCGTTTCTTGGCCAGTTGTTCCTCCAAGTCTTCAGCATGAGCCCTCAGCTTCTTATTGTCCCTTTCCAGGGCAAGCTTCTCTGTCTCCAAGCGCTCCCTGCGCCCCCACTCTGCAGCATTCTCCACCTGCAGCCTCTCCATCTGACAGGAAGACAAGAAGCAGGATAAAGAGGCTAAGCACTCGGGAATGACTGATGTATTTTTGGTGTACACCTGATGGGTGTTTTATGAAGTGAGATCAATAGGTTAGTGAGGGATGTTAAGTTGGCTCTCTTGATCTGCTTAGATCGCCATTGTAAACTGATGCTAAACACATTACTTTTACTGACAGCAGCACTGTTGCTGTAGTATATTTTTTATATTCTTCATTGCTCCGCATTATAGCAACCTGTTCCTCTTGACTGACCAAAGCAGCACATGATCGGTTCATTTTGTTCAAATGATGCACAAAGCACTCCTTTTCATGGGAACACACACAGAGCCTGAAGCTGAAAACCTGAGTTAAAAAAAGTTAAACACCACGTCAATGACACTCATCATCTCTAACTGAAGTTTTGAGGTTTGGTCCGCCGGGTCAGCAAAGAGAACCTGGCTCTGCTGAACATTGCTTTCCCAGGATTTAAGTACACCTCTCGTTTGTCCAAGGTTAGAGAAGGGGGCGTATCAACCCAGTTTATTGCAACTGCTCGCTAAAGAACAACATATGCTGTTAAAGCCAAGTCATGTGTGAAGGAAAGGCACACTAATACCGCACTCACAAGGTGAAATCTGACCACACCAAAAGTTACAGGTGGGTCTGAGAGTCGGCTGCTAAATATGTCACTACTTTAAAGAATACTGACTTTGGTGAAGACATAAACAGTAGTTACTGTTACTTACGGTCTTGATACAAAAAAAAGCAGGAGTATTTAGTAAGCAAAGTATTTTTGCTTAAATAATACAGTGGGAGGCGTGTAATACTGTAAAAGGAAACAGCAAATGAGGTTAACTAAAGAAAGCCTAACCTTTAGTTCTGTTTATAACCTAGATAGTTTTGGTGTGAGTTGCTCAGTGCTGGAGACACAGTATCACAGCTGTAGAAACGTCTTCTTTCTCTCCAATATGATGTAATTAATAATTTATGTATAGAATGTATAATATAATTTAATGTAACAATATAATGGAATAAGATGGCATGTCAGGTTGAGGTACTTAAACTGTTGACAATCCACAGACCATGTCATGAGGTCAGCTTATGTAGGAGCTATTTTCTTTCTAACAAACTAGACTGTACCAGGAAAAACACATCTACAATATACATGGATGACAGGGTATTCAGATTGGATCTAATTGAAAACTTGAGGCCATACAGTTGTAGCGAATGACAATCGCAAGCCAGCCATGCCCCAAAGGATATCCTGCTTTATTTATGCATATGGAAGTAATAAAATGAAGTGAAGGGCCAGTTAAGAAACCCCGTCAGGATTTAGTGCAGGTTTACCGACTAAACTAGAAAGCCTCCCTCCACTCAATATGTATATATGCTGGTGTAGGTAGCCCTCAGTGCGAAGCAGGAGGGTGATGATAGAGAACATATTTTCATGACACAAAGATTTTTTTTTAAAAAGTCAATCACACCATGCTCATGCATCTCCTCTGCAGTCTTCTCACCTCAGCTCGAAGTTCAGCTAGTTTTTTGTCCATGCTGGTTCGGGCACCCAATTCATCCTCGAGGTCTTCAGATATTCGGCCAAGTTCATCCTGGTGCATTTCCTTTAGCAAGTTTAGCTACACAGTGTAGAAAAAGACAGATATAAAAAGTCTGAGTTTCTTGCTTGTGGTTCATTGTCTATGTCTTGGAGAAAATGGTGCAGGATCGCTGCAATTTTGCAACTTAAGGCATAGGACAACATCAGTGGTCAGCTCTCCTTCTAGCTTTGTATTTGCTTAACATTGCTTAACAGTGTTACCTATATAAAGAAAAGACCCTTCCTTCTGGTGGCTGTTTCCAGACGCCATACATTTCTTGTCATATTTTATTATGTAACTGAGGATTTCTTTTCACGCCTCCTGTTCTTATCTGATCCGCACCTCTGGTTGTAATTCATTCAACTTCTCTTGACTTTCATCCTGCTTTTACCTCCATTTTGTTGTTCACAGAATCCCACTTTCGCATCCCATATCTTTTGACCTATCACCTTCCACCAGTGTTAATTGTTTCTGTCTCCATGTCTCCACTCTCCATGGGCTTACACTGGCCCGTATGGTGTCATACTCCATCAACACGATCTGTGGCTCTGCACAGACTCTCTACGCACTGTGGGTGCCTGTCAGAAATGCATCAAACACGGTAGATACTGGAATATCATAAGACATGAGGAGTAGGAAAGGAATGTAATCCTTTCTTTCTACAACATATCAAAGCATTGGTTTTAATCTATATTACAGAATGACAGGTGTATTATTCCATTCCACTATATAGAAAAAAACTTCTATATAGTGGAACTGTATTTACCAGTGTATTCTGTGCATATCATGATTTCACATACGTATTTGATTTGTGAACATCTTATTTTGATGATTTGCATCAAAATAGTCCCTAGACTATAGGCAAAACTTCATTTTCTGATTTATTTGGTTTTACTTTTTCCAGGTCAAAGTATTGTAAACAATCATTCAGTGTGATTCATGACATATAAAAAAAAAAACAGCAAGTGTATTTGCCACTTTAATGTATTATTTTTTTTTATTAATTTCTATTGGCTTCAAGGTCGTTCGTTTCTGCCGCTTATCCGGGTCCGGGTTGTGGGGGCAACAGCCTGAGCACGGAGATCCAGACGCTCCTCTCCCCAGCCCCATCTCAGCTCTCTCTTCACCACAAAAGACCGCTTCAGCGTCCGCATCACTGCCGATGCTGCTCCAATCCATCTGTCAATCTCTTCAAGCTTCAAGGTGTAATTGGTAAAATATAGGCAGAGTTTGAAGGCAGCCCCAAAATTAGAGGGGTGGCATATCACCACAGTAACCAGCCCAGTCTGCAAAGTACTCACTTTCGAAGTGTGCAATCTTTGTTTTTATATACGGTTGCAGTGACCTCACAGTTTAACTGGACCTTATCTTTGTTTCACCATTAGGTTCACTGAAGAATCCAACTAATCCCTAGCCCCTTTGATAACTTGCATGACTGAGAGAGATCTCCAGAGAAACAGAACTGTTTTTTCCATGGTAACAATATATAAATCTTCTGTCTTCAAAAGTAAAAGTCTCATCAAGCTTACTGTAAGTTTTTTAGACGCATTCTTTTTGATGCACTCATCTGCAATTAAACTCACCGGAACTATTTTTTTTATTTTGGATGTGTGTACAAAGCACCTTTGTTAACAACACAAAATTAGCTTATCTTAGTCTAGCTGTTAGTAATAGGAATGATGCTTTAACATGATGACTGCAAGAGTCAGTGATGCTCTCACAAGGGTACTGCAGCTCTTCAGACTAAAGGTTAGTCCCACAAACAAACCCATGTCTAGATACAAATGATGAAGAGGCAAGATTAAGCAAGCTGACATCACTACTAGGGATGGGCAAGAGTACTTGATTCCTCCAGTTGTCCTTGCTTGCAGCACTCGAAGTTTATTTTTACATATCTATGTGTATTTCATTTTTACATGCATAATACAACCATATTTTTGTAATGGAAAAGGAACAATAAAATATATTGAAACAAGTGCTTGTGACTGGCTGCGAGGTCCAGCTCCTACATGCACATGCCATGTCAATCACCACATGTTGCTTTGCTTCAGCAAGTATCATTATGTCCAGCAAAGCACGCTGAGGTCTGGAAGTATTGTATATAAACAAATTGATGGAGTTACTTCTGAAATTATAATGTTGATTTTAACTAATCAAATACTCTGCTTCAGTCCTAATTTGTTGGTATTTGGTTTTGTTGGGGCTCAGTTATGTTGACAGTGTGGCTGTTCACACAGACCGCCATTTATGTTAACAATACAAGGTGACAATTAAGTGGTTGAATTTGGCTACTAAAATTAATCAATAATTATCATAGATAACTATTGATTATTAGAATAGTAAGATCTAATTTACATTACACCTAATTTAATTTACACCTTTAAAGAAGGGAAAAGATAGCCATTTTAATTAATCAGTCTCATGAAATATACCAAGCTGTGAATTTGGAATTATACTATTTATTCAGAAGTATTTATTTAAGATTGAATCACAAAGAAAGAGAAACAAACAATGGCTAATCTAGGATGTAAACAATTACATACGTTTATATACAAGGGTGTGCATCTGTGTGTGTGTGTGTGTGTGTGTGTGTGTGTGTGTGTGTGTGTGTGTGTGTGTGTGTGTGCCTAAAAGAGAAAATCAAAATGGCTGCTGAGGCCGATGAATGTTAAACAAAGGCAGAATGGCCGAAAGCTGTCTGCTAACTAACCATAATTTCTAATTGTGGGTAATCAATAACCTGACTACAGTCACCATTCAACAATGCAAGGCAAATACCTTAATCAAATCTGTGTTCAGCCCTGCTATGCTGAGTTGATGTGCCCAGGTCAACGTTACCACTCCTTAAAAGGAGAGAGATGTTCTCCTGGTGAAGTGATCTTTGTTTGATGGAAAGTCTAAGTTGAGAGTCTTGCGAGTAATTCTTGAGGAGAATGCTGTTCTTCTTGTTGTTCAGTCCTGGTGCTGAAGGAAACTGGTCGATCCTTTGCTCCTTGCAGAGTTAGCAGTTGTGCTGAATTCTTCAGTAACCCCCTTTGGTTAGCATGCAGACCTCGTTGCTATTGTTGGATAAATTTGAGCTTGCTGAGCCCTCAGCAGGAGCTCTGTGTCTCCAGCTCCGAGGAGAGCAGAACGATAACGGGATCTCTTTTGTATGCCTGTCCTTTCCAGATGTCTGGTGATTGATAGCTCCTCTTGGTTCCATCAGTGAAGTATGTAGCACCAAGTTGTAAAAATGTTGTAAATAGTTGGGGGTTGGGAGGATCAGTTGTGGGGCCCAACAGTTTTTAAAATGGTAGAATGTCCTGTATTTATATAGCACTTTCACTAGTCATTTTCTACCATTCAAAGCACATTCACACACTGGCAGTGTATGAGCACTACCTGCTTAGCATTAAACATTCTCACACACTCATAAGCTCCTGCCACGGGAGAATTTTGGGGTTCAGTGTCTTGCACAAGAACACTAACTTCAAAGCCCAGGAACCTTCTGATCACTGGACAACCATCTACCTGACAAACTGGCTCTACCATCTGAGCCACAGCCACCCAGATAGCAGGGCATAATTTGTGTGTTCTCCCACTTGAGAGGGACATCACCTATCAACAACTATGCGCACGCTTTGAAATGTACTTAGGTGATTATTATCAACAAGGTAACTTGTCAAGGAGGCGGACCACTAAAATGTCAAAAGGTAAAATATTGGCTCCATGGTATATAGTTCATATGTTACATTACATTTGCGCACTTGTACTGGTGAGAAATGTCATCCTTAACCCCTTAACACCAATCATCATGAATTTGCATCATACCGCTTGTATTCAGACTGCAGCCGAGATAGCATCAGCTTGAAAGAAGAACACAAATAATAAATTTTTTTAAATAATAATTGTAAATAAATTCAGGGGTCAAATATCAAATCGAATAATCAAATAAAAAAAAAATTGATTTAGTAAAAAAAAGGAATGATTGGATTTTGAAAAATGAAGACGATTCCTCAATCAAGTAATGAATTACTTGTGGCCATCCCTGATCAGAATCAAAATAAACTTCACCTTCAACTAACAAATCATTTCTATGAATTACAAGCAACACACATTAACTGATGTAAATGTTACAGACACCTACTTTTCTCCAGAGTTTGTATGTGCTGCTGAATGCAACTTAACTTCATACTAAAGAAAAAGACTAAAAAGGTTAAAGATTTAAACTCTGTGATCTTTTTCAACTCTTTCCTTACAACATGACATCATATTTAATATTTCAGTAATCCTTTCACTTAACATTCTCATTCTCTGAACTTGCCTTGAAGTTACTACCGGGTTCAAAAGCCTTCAAATCAAGGAGACAGTTACATCAGTACCGTGTGTGTGTGTGTGTGTGGTTATGTGTGTGCGTGTTCAGCAAATCAAGTGACTCACACAGATGTACTACTGTAGAATGACGTCTCACCTGTTTGAGGGCCTCCTGTTTGCTCTTGCTGAGCTCTTCATATTTAAGTTTCCACTGGCTGAGTTCAGCCTCCAGCTTCTCAATACTCTTACTCAGTGCAAGCTTGTCTCTGCAAGACACAAAGACATAACATTTGTCATTTTCACCATTAGTGGATTTCACCACCCTTTTGCCATTATACTTCTCTCCTGCCTTTTGTCACACTTCGTATCTATTCTACAGCCGAGACAGTCTAGGATGTTTTTCTTGTCTTACTCTCTCTCCTTTAGTAGGACTTTCTGAGACTCGTCCAGACGAAGCTGCAGGGCGTTGAGTTTGCTTGAGTCTTCTTCCATTGTGCTCATGTCCTCCCAAAGCTGCCTGCTACGTTCCAGCCGGCTCAGACCAGAGGAAGACCGTGAGCTGGCCAGATTAACAGAGGCACTACCGCCATGACTATCCCAGTCATATGGGTCACCTTCTGGGGCTCTCGAACAAAGGACTGACTCCAGAGCCTCCAGGTCCTGTCAGATAGATGAAGGAGAATATGAAATCCCAGGAAGGGCTTGTTTATAAATGGGTACAGTATATTACTGAAATTCATATCACAGTCATGTCACAACATTCAACAGCAATACAACAATAAAATGTAAAAAAAGTGTAAAATAACTTGTTACAAGAACAAAATTCTTAAACACATCACACAAGTCAGTTTGTTACAAGCATGTAATATATTGATCTATCATCATCATCATCAGTATATGTAATTTTAAATCACAGTATGGATTCCAATCATACTAGTGTCAGGGTATAATCCAGTAACATTAACACCTGGCAGCCCCGTAAAGCATCACACTGATGATAAAATTAATGTATAAATTCAACACTGTGATCAAACAGTTCAAATATTACCTCGAATGAGATAAAACATACAGAGAAAATCTAAAAGATATGTAAGAGGTATGTGCCGATAGTGCTATAAAGTTGGACTGTCTTGACAACTTCAAATGTTTCCAAGCAGCTGAACACAATAGTGGCATGTTTCCATGTTAGCCCCTGACAACCTCACACAAACAGGGTGTCAGGGGCTCAGTGATACATCAACACATACTGTATTTAGAGAGCCATACTGACAAACAGTCCAAAGACATTGGGCTAATCTGAATCAAGTCTTTGTCGGCTGCAGTAGGGGTCCAAGTGGTAGAGAATGCTACATCAGTGACGTCAGCCGTCTATGAACATTAAGACGAGATCCACTGACAACATAAACTGCAAATGACCACAGCTCAAGCAAACGTTAACATCTGATTCCTGAGCTCTTTACATCACAGCTCCTAGGTTTCTATTATTAGACTTAACTTAAAATATGTTAGACATTGGCGATAAGTCTGATTTAACATTTTAGCTACAGAAATGTTACCTTAAATTGTCATTAATGATTGCCTCCAGACATGTTTTAAGATGTACTGTGGATCAAACATTGTACTTTTAGAAATAATGTGTTTCTCATTTTTTCTCAGAAGTTCTTTTAACTTATTTTCATATTTAAAGTTACTGTCCTCGCCATTAAAAAATTTTGAATCAATGATCATACAAATGTGTCTAATTTCAAAAGTTTAATGACTTCACAGGAGATGCTTCCTGCTTCATTTCATTGTGAAGTTTATTCTCGGTGTGTGTCCACTGCAGGATTCATGAATCCTAATCACACATCCTCTGATGTCACAAATAATGTTTGTAGGCTTTGCCTCTTCAAATCAGATTTTCAGTACAAATGTGAAAACAGCCTAGTGTCAGACTCTGGACATCAGTCTGTAAGGATAACAGAGGTAGGACTATTTGGACATATCCAATAAGAATGAACTAATTCTCAATCTATGGTTTAAGAAATTAACAACAAGGATTTGCATACTCTGGGCTAAAGATTTTAATGCCTGAAAGCAGTTTATCAGAGGGATTTCTGAGAAAATTGCACTTAAGATACAGCTGACTGATATAGATGATGTAATATTTTTTGTAAAAGCTTCACATATTGAGTATCTGCATTATTATCATTTAAGCTTGATGTGTGCAAATACAACAGAGCTGCAATGCTGCTCTTGCTGCTGTTATTACAGGACATACCCAAAAGAGGGAGTCCTTATTTAACAGATGTCAGTGTTCCACATGTGGGCATACTCAAGTCTGTGAGAACCAGAACAATGGCGGGAGACAGGAAATGAGGCTTTGCACATGCTAGTTAGCAATCATTCCATGACCACCACTGTTGCAACCACTGACAAACATACTATTATAGTTTATTTGGAACACTTCAGCCTTGACGTGTATTTTCGTCTGTGTGAGTGTGTGGTAGTATGTTTCCCTGGATACCCTGACCGGAGGTTAATGACCATGATGTTCATTATGGTGTTAAAGCTCATGAACCTACGTTGATCACAAAAAGTTAGGAATATTAGACATTCGGGTGAAATTTATGGTAAATGTAAAAAGTTCATGCTAGAGAGATATTATATCATGAAAGTAAGGCATTTAAGTAGAAGCATGCAATGGTGATTTCTTCATCTCGAACAATTTATTGTAACAAAAGCTCTGTCTCATGCTGTTCACAAGTCAACTTATTGTCTGCTGAGGCATGGCATTCCACTCTTCTTGAAGGGCTACCCTCAGGTTATTGAGGTTCTGCGATGCAGGGTTACAACCCTGTACACGACTACTCAGCTGATCCCATAGGTTTTCTGTGGGATTCAGGTCCAGAGAAAGTGCAGGACACTCCATTTGAGGTACCCCAGCCTCCAGCAGCCATTCCCTGATGATGCGACCTCGATGAGCTGGGGCATTGTCGTCCATGAAGATGAAATCAGGCGTGTTTTGCTCATGCAGAGGCACCATGACTGGAATAATGATGTTATTCAGGTAGTGTCAGCTTGTCACAGTACCATTCACAAGGTGTAAGGCAGATCTGTATTGACTAGACACGCCTGCCCAGACTGTAACATTACCGCCTCCAAAGGATCGTCTGGTGACAACAGTGGCTGGTGCATAGCGTTTTCCAACAGCATTGGCAGCCATCATTTCTGCTCAATGTGTGCTCAATGTGACTCGACTTTCATTAGAGAACAGCACTCAGGCCCACTGGTTTCTCGTCTAGTGCAAATGCTCCCTGGCCCATGCAAGACAATGACGCTTGTGCCTGGTGGTGTAGTCAGGTACCCTTGCAGGTCGTCTTCCATACAGACCATACTGATTGTAAGCAGATTCGAATGGTCTGATGTGGCACTCGGGACCCTCTCACCTCCCTTAAACGTGCCTGGAGTAGAGTGGCATTCATGATCCAGTTCCGCAGGGCACTGTTCACAATGAAGTGGTCATCAGCATGGGATGTGGTCAAAGGACGTCCATTTCTACGCCTATCTGTTATTCTTCCAGTGTCTGTGTCTCTGTTGCAACCTGCTGATGACACTCTAAGCTCAGTGGCAACTTTGCTCTGAGAACATCCCGTTTGAGGCTTCGCAATAGCCAGGTTTTGATCCAGTGATAGGTGTCGTCTTGGTCTCATTATGTCAAAATGAGGAAGAATGAGGAAGAGGACTGTTTAAATACAAATTGTCATTGAACCAGAACATTTGGTGGTCAATTCAAAGATGAGAAACTTTTTGTGGTTAATTACCTTGTTAGAGAACAGCATGTTATGTAATAAGTACTGAAACATTGAATAGTTGGACATGTGTATTCAGAAGTTTAGAGAAGGTAAAATTAAGTTCACCTGTAAAATACACTATAAAGTGTATTTTAGGTGCATTCTGAAATTTCATCTGAAAGCCGAATATCCCTAACTTTTTGTGAGTATATTTGTATATGTATATCTGCTTGTGTATGTGGTGATTGTGATAGAAAGACCCAGCACCGCTGGGGACATACAGCTGTGTTATCAGATGGGACAACAGTGCTATAGTAGGACCTGCTGCTTCTACCACTACTATTCCTGCTATCAATATACTGCAGCTAGTACTACAAAAACCACTGAGAACGACAGTTGTACGACTGTGTTGCACAAATGTGTGTCACACTTGTCAAGTGTGTGGCTATGGTAACGGTAATGGATGTTGATGATAAAATATTTACTAAGGTCCCAATTAACCTGGAAAAAACTGTAACTATAGCTGAAAACATTACTTATAAATTGAATGTTTGCTTTATAATCAGATATTGCGTTCAGTGATAAAATTAATTTCAGATATTCCTAGAAGCTTAGATTGAGAAAATTTTCCCTTCAAAACTCACAGTGGAATACATAATCAATCCGCGTTAAAAGGACTCTTATTATTCTCTGAAATGTATATACAATGAGAGGAGATTGGTACTATATACTGTATATACAATATACTTGACTTTTTTAATAAATGCAGGTCGTGCTGTAAATTTGGTCCAGAAAAGAAGAAATTATATAGGATGAAAACCCAGACTAAACAAGTTAGATGTGAAAGCATCCTTAAAAGATTAAATCTATTCAACTTTTGTTGAATAACACATGGATATAATAATATAATAACTTCTCTCCTCTAAAAAACAAAAAAAACATGTCAACTAAAGTCCATTATGTGCTTCAACAATATCAGTGTTTTGTTATAAAAGAAATTATTGAATATAGTCAGTGAGAAATGAAAAAGACCTTCCTAGTTTAAAGTTAAATAAATACTGTAAATGGCACATTTCTAGACATTTTTACTCAAAGCACTTTACAATCAGTCTAGAATTCTGCATTAACCACTTTACACACAGTCATACATTGGTGGCAATGGGGACCATGCAGTATGCTCATGTGGAGGGGTAAAACACACAAGCACGGATAGAACAA
The DNA here is from genome assembly GCA_001698575.1 of Mola mola. Taxonomy (NCBI): domain Eukaryota; kingdom Metazoa; phylum Chordata; class Actinopteri; order Tetraodontiformes; family Molidae; genus Mola; species Mola mola. The sequence goes on along the minus strand of KV751341.1, from coordinate 379,495 downwards.
CATGATCTTCAGTATCTTTTTCAAGTTGCCACATGTTTACATATGACTGCCACATGTAAACAGCAGAGGCCTGGGATCAGACCACTTCCTGATCAATGGATGTCCATGCTAACACCTGATATACAGTACAGCAAATTTCAAAAATAAGTCTGCACTCCATAGCTCCCTTTATCTGAAAATTTAGACTTTAGACTTATTTGTTAGACTTAAAATACAAACCAAAGATGTCCCCAGTAAAGTTACATGGCGTCAGTGGACAAAAGAGATAAATAACGGCACAACATCAATGACATTACCCATCAAAAAATATACATATTATAATATCTACATGAATAATGAAGCTTCTCATATCAAGCCAAACAGCCATAATAATTTCAAATGGCGTGATTTAACTTAGCAGCATCTCTATATTCTCAATATTAAGGCCCTGAAATTTTTTTTTATAGAAACTTATAATCAATTACCTGAACAAACATGGAGGAGAAAACTAGCAAATTGCATACACATAAGATGTTGGACATTTTCAACAGAACACAAAAAGTAACAACAAAGGAATACAGTTGAACAGCATCCAAGCCACATTTAACATTGTAATACTTCAAATTTAGCATACTCCAAGTAGCTCTAAATCCATATATTTCAATAATCAAAAGGTACTCTCCTGCCCGAGCCACAGCCACCCATGGTGAGACATCAGTCCAGTTTGACAATTGCCAAGTTGATAGTATATTAAAATATATATGTGTTAAAGTTAAAAAGCACAACTACAGGGGCACTTGCTATAGTGGACTCCTCTGCTTCACCATATTCAGACGCTTATATTATTCATTAATCTGGGATTTGGATCCATATAACCTCTATGGGTGCATGTTGCATTAAACATATGATAAAAGGGTATATGTCCCATAAATTGATTTACACTGATTACAGAGGTGTTTGAGTATGAACCACTATTTGTGACATTTTGTTAATTCATTTTTAGTTAGGGAGGGTAGATTTCCATTAGATTTTTAATTAATATCCATAATTTGTCAAAATCTGTTGACATTTTTTTAGATGTGTCGGTAACAGTTAAACATGCAAACAAACAAAAGCAAAAACAAAAATTACTCCAACTTTGTTGGTGAAAGTAATGCAAAGTAACCTACAAAATACTTGCATTTGCACTTATTTGATCAGCCACCACGGCACCTTGCGAGATAATGTCACAATGTATAAATGCATAATTCCCCTCTACCGCAGCCCTGCTGTCTTCCCAAACAGGCTGAGGGCTGTTTGGTGTTACAGCTGAAGTGGGTGTAAACAGAGGCACAGAGTCTAGAGCCCCAGCTGTAGATTCTTAAGTCATGAGGAAGATAAATGCGCACTGCAGACTCACCATTTGTTGGGTCATCTTTTGTTTGTCCAAATCTATGTCCCTTACTGGTTCCTGCTCTGGAGACCCTGGTGGTCCCTCCCCAACCTTATCCAGCTTGCCATTAGTGTGGACCTGAGAGGAGGAGGAGGCAGGGGAAGAAGGAAGGATAGATGGAGAGAACGAGGAAGAAGCACCACAAGGGTGTGCAGGGGAGGAAGATGGACAAGTGGCAGATATAGGTGGAGCTGTGCGCTCGCTGCGGAGTGACTCTTGCCGCAGTGTTTCATTCTCTGATGCTAGTTCATGCCGCTCCCGCCGAATACTGGTCAGCTCCTTAGTGAGGGTATCCAGCCGCTGCCTCAGCTGACGGACCTCGTCACGAGCACGGTTGCGTTCCGCACGAACCTGGAATACAGACAAACTTATCCAAACAAAATCCACAGGTTTCTCTGATTATTTCTATGTTTAATACAAGCCATAAATATATATACTGTATTTTCTAGCTGATGGAAATTAAAAAAAATTATATATTTGAATTTAAGAAATATTCCAAGGTATTTGTATTTTTACATTTAATTTTCCAAAAACATGTAAGTTTGTTACCTAATATGAAGGGATCTTTTCAGCATTGTTAGTATCAAAACAGTACTGTTACCAGAAAATTGCAGCTCCTGCGATTTAGATAAATTGTTCAGCTCTGATAGTTTATTTAAAAAAAAAAAAAGGTATGTACATTCTTAAGACAGCTTGCCACTACCATTTCTATTAAAGACGACTCAAACAGGAGTAGGCTACTTTCAGTGGTGGATACACATATGGTGCTATTTGTTGCAGAAGGATGGTCAATGTGGGACCAACCGCTAAACTACTAAAACCTTCACAACTTTGTGGCCTTCATCAGTTATAGCTTGATTCCTTTAAACCAACACTGTGATTTGTGGTTGTAACATTATCTTCTAATAATATGAAGCAGCTCATCCACTGAGTTAATGTATCTGAAAAAAGTTCATTTAACACAGGGAGTCAAGTCAGCATTAAAGCTGCCTAAAAGGATAGATGAAAAATGAAAATAGGGGTCTGGATGAATGAGGCATGACTATAGTAATTCAAAATGGTAAATGTCCAGTGTTTATTTAGCACTTTCCTAGTCATTTAGAACACTCACCCATTCACACACTGGTGGCAGCGACTACCTCGCAGGGTGCCACCTGCTTATCATCAGCAGCGCTAACCATTCACACACACTTATACAATGATGGCACAGCATCAAAAGCAGCCTTCTAAGCCTTTTCTCTATACACCAGCAAACGGCCAACCTTGCTCCATTTCTCTCTCCAGTTGGCTGTGCAATCCGACCACCACCTCATGGTCTTCTCCATCTGAGCAGCTCTGGCTCGAGCCTCCTCCAGCTCCCTGAGTCTCAGCTCTTCCCTGCCCTCCCAGTCCGGCCCAGCTCCCTCGCCCATGGCCCCAAGGGATCCCAACCCAAGGCCTCCAAGCCCAGGCGAGAGCAGCAGTGGGGGGCTGGAGCTGGGGGTTTCCCCAGTGGGGCTGGGAGTATGGGTGAGGCTGTCAGGGGACTGGATCCCCCTGTCAGTCCCCAGACCCAGGTTGCACAGCAGGCTACCTCCAACCGATTTCCAACCTTCTGACAGGTGGGGACTGGGGGTGTGGTTCATGATGGAGGTGGTGGTGTGGATGAACGGATTGCACGGTTGTGAGTGGGCCAATTCAAAAGAGTATATTCATCATCAGTCTGTGAGTAGCCTGGAGATAGAAACACAGAAACAGGATAAAATGTAACTCAGATTTTAAGAGAGAACAAACTTGAGTTAAATAATTATTTAAAAATAGAAGCCACCTTGAAGTTAAGTGCTGCTTCTCACACACCATTCATGCTTCAGCAAAGAAAATACTCTGAACGTGGGTGCACATGAGCAATGATGCCACTGATATTGTGTGGCAATCAATAAATTGCCTTGTGAGATTATGCATGCTAGGGTAATCTGAAAACTGCAGACACAAGCTTGTTGAGCTAATGGTAGCTAACCATGTGCTACTACCTTAAAAGATGTGAATGCTTGCTGTCATTCAACACTGTTGATGTTTATTTTTACACCAGCTCTAGAACAAAGAGAGTAAGTAAGAGAAAGAAATGTGTGTCTGTGCTGTCCTTACATCAGCACAGACACAATTGGACACATCTGCCAGAACTTCAGCAACAGACTCCACATGTATAATACATCTGTTTCCCATGCGCCTAAATGTGCTTCTCCTCCAAAATATTGCACATCTACAACCCACCCTCCCCTCCTCCACTTCAGTAATATTCATTCACTGTCCTTAACCCCTCAGTTTCTCAGTCCAACTCCAGACTTTAATATTGACTCATCATATCACCGTGCAGCTGTAATTCTGTTACTAGAACATGTGAACATGATAAAATGAGAGAAGTGAGATAAAGTTACAGAAGGATAAAATATTTTTTCTTGGCTATAGCATTTACTTGCTGGAGTTGTATTTGTTTTTGTTATTTTTTTATAAAACCATTGGAATACATTGATAAAGCTCTGTGTTTTGTTCTGACTTGTTGGAATTGAATTCTAAAATGCTGTGTTGTGCATATTTAGTTTTTATTCTGGTTTTCATTTTATATGATTTTACTTATTTTATTATATTCATAGAAAAACTATATTTGTTAAGTCTAAGCTGCACAAATTAACAAGCAAAGGCTGAAATGGTTTAAGTTGTCTTTAAGAGAGAGACAGACAGAGAGAGATGTGTGCCTGCCAATACATAAACAGTCATCATCCTCATCTCTTGCTTTCAGTGCTTAATACTTACAGTGATTGGCCCTAAAAAGTCCTGATCAGAGCACCCTTAATGCAAACTGATTGCCTTTTTGCAAGCAAACAACATGGCTAAAATATGTATTGACTATGCCAAAACCCTTTTAATTAAGGAAGGGAAAGCCAAGCAAATCAGCCAAGGTTTCAGAGGTTGGGCTGAAGTTTGCAATAGTACCTGCTGATGTTAGCATAAATGTTGGCTTAGAGCTTCAGTGAAGGGTATACTTGAATTCTGTCCAAAAGCAAAGTGTGTGAAAGAAGAAATTAAGTGAGTGGTGAATAACAACAAAAAACAAAAATCATCACAATTAAGTCCAAGGTAGCAGTGTCAATGATGAACATCTACAAATTAAACACATGAAAAATTTCCTTAAAGGTTAGCCCTGGGCAATTGTTCTACAGTTCAGGTAGTAGCAGTGCTGTGACGGTTTGACACTACATTGTTTCTAGTTGGTGAGTGCAATACTGGAAAGATAACTATCAGTGTCAGTGTAATTGACTCTCCTACAACAAACATAATGTTACGTTATTTGCAACTTTGCTTCAGGAAAGCACCTTGGTGAGTGTCAATCTGTGCTGCTGTACATGTGTTCACCGACATCGCTTTCCTTTTCTCATCATTCGAGATAGGGGATATTTTGAGGGCAAAACACTGTTTATGGTAAGTCACGTTTCCCGCAGGCTTATCACAGTCTGTATCTCTTGTGTTGAAATTGTTGGAACGTTAATTAACAGGGAAAGTGAGTGTCGAGCTAGTTACAGTCAGCTCTGTAGTATATTCTCGGTTAGTCACTCACAGTTTCTGGCATTAATGTGAGTCATAAAACTGTATTTTGTAAATTGCTGAGCATCTCTACGACGTTGTGGTGTCATTTATCTCTTTAGATTTATCTTTTTCTCTGTGTCCGTAGTTTGACAAAGTCAAAGCAACTTCATGGTGCATTCAGGTACATTTATATTAGTCTGAAATTCTGTGTGGTATGTCAAAGGATCAGTGCACCGACAGGGATGTAATGTTGCATTCAAGTGCACCTCATAAACCAAGAAATCTAGTCACAAATGGACATAGAATGTTTAAAATGAGAAAGTCAACTAAGATAGCTCTTTTGGTTTCCAACTGCTGCACAAAATAAATAATGAGATATGAAAATATTAACAATGTCAAACATTTCTACAGGTCCTCAAATAGCCTATAATACACATAGATATATACTAAAGACTTAATATGGATGTGAGCTTTGAAAGGGTGATGTTTCATTTATTTATTTTACATTTTATCATAACTGAACTGTTGAGCTCAGTGGAGTTAGCTGGGATTATTTTTTCAACCACGCAGTGAAAAAGTAAGATTGACACGTGTCTGCAGTAATATCAAATATAAATAGCTGTCACAAGGTGAACATGGCCTTTGCATCTTCCTCGGGTGAATGTTTCTACCTGACATCGGCTACACAAGTTCACTGTTTGAAAGTTCTTTCTCCTCATGCCTCCCCCCATGTGACTGGGTGTGAGGGTTTCTGAGCTGCATCAGTATGGATGATATAAGCAGGCGGGAATGCACCTCTTTGCATGACCACACAGTCTGCAAGTCTAAACAGAGCGTGGGTTGGAAACAGGAGTGACAGTTATGTAGTGTGTAAGGTCACTACCATTAGTTGCGGTGTTCCCATATTCCCAATGTAGCCTGCTTCATGTGGTGAAGACATCTTGGTGTTTCTTCTGAAAGCAACTGGACTTCTTGTAGTTTCTTGAAGACGTTTCGCCTCTCAACCAAGAGGCTTCTTCAATTCTAAATTTCTGGTAGGGAGTCCCCAGTATTTAACCTTGTGGAGGATCCTTCTTATTCAGGGTAAATCAAATCAAATCAAATCAAATTTTATTTCTATAGCCCGAAATCACAATTTAAACATTATCTCATTGGGTTTTGACAAACTGTACAGATGTGACATCCTCTGCCCCTAGACCCTCGAACCGGGTGAGGAAAAACTTAAAAAACTCTAAACAGGGAAAATAAGAAACCTCAGGAAGAACCACAGAGGAGGGATCCTTCTTCCTAGGACGGACAGACGTGCAAATTAATATCACTTGTACAGAACACAAAAACATGATAACAGTTCACTTACAATGTATAAAACATCAATGAGTCCCAGAGTCTGTGGATTCTATAAATCCGGATGTATGGAAAGTCTAGTGATCCAAGTAGTGTGGGCAAAGGGTACAAAGCCCCGCCCCCAATCTGTGTGTCCCAGATTCACCCACCATCAGATGGGTAATCACTCCCCCCGGTCATCATGTGAGTCACTGGTTTCACATGAGCCAAGGTGTGAACTGTGGTTAAGTTTCCTGGGGAGGGATTTCAAAACTGCATTTTATGTGGCAGACAGTTGATGTCTGAGGCATCCTCCTCTGTTAAGTGATGGCTATTCCAGCTTGACATAGATGGCCTCCTTCACTCCTCTCTCAAACCATCTATCCTCCCTGTCCAGCACATGCACATTCTCATATTCAAAGGAGTGTCCCTTCTCCTTTAAGTGTAAGTGGACTGCTGAGTTCTGGCCGGAGGAGCTGGCTCTCTGGTGTTGAGCCATGCGTTTGTGGAGAGGTTGTTTGATCTCCCTGATATAAAAGTCTGTGCGCTCCTCACTGCATTGGACTGCATAAACAACATTGTTAACATTGTCTGGGAGTTTTGTCCTTGGGGTGAACCAGTTTCTGTCTCAGAGTGCAGCAGGGTCATCAACTCAGTTACTTATAACATCTCTAAACATCTCACAACTATACGTTCACCTCTGGTTGACAAAACTCCACACCACATCCAGAATTCTAATGACTTCACCAGCAAAGTTTGGGACCTCAGGCTGGCACCAGAGGAAACCATGGTCTCCTTTGATGTCAAGTCACTCTTTACATGCATACCCACATCCAAAGCAGTAGAAAACCTCCAGAAATGACTAATGCAAGACAGTACTTTGGACCTTAGAACCAATTTCACCCCGGAACAAATCTGTAATTTGTTGGACCTATGCCTATCCACCACCTACTTCAAGTACAACGAATCTTTCTACAGACAGAAGCATGGCTGCGCCATGGGCTCCCCAGTGTCTCTTAGTGTGGCCAACCTTTACATGGAGGAAGTGGAAAGGTAGGGCACTGAGCTCCTTCAAAGGAACAACACCAAGCCATTGGTTCAGATATGTGGATAACACTTGGGTCAAGATTAAAACCCAAGAGGTAGAAGCCTTCACAGAACACCTTAACTCAGTGGACAGCAACATCAAATTCACAAGGGAGGACATGAAAGAGAAAAGGCTGCCTTTCCTGGACTGTGCAATACACCTTGAGAAGGATGGAGGGTTCAACATTGAATTGAATGATGGCTCCATCATGGAGAAATGCATGCATAGTAGGTCTGTGAAGATTCTCAGCCATGTGAGAAGTCAGTGAGTAGGTTTCCGGTAGACTTCAAAGTGGGCCCACCGTCCTTCTCAAGACTCAACATTGAAGTCTACCAGAAACGTACTCACACAGACCAGTACCTGCTCTTCAACTCTCACCACCCTTTGGAACACAAGCTGGGAGTTATTAAAACCCTACATCATCGGGGTGAAAATGTTCCCACAAGGACCGAGGGGAAGTCTAAGGAACACAAACACATCAAGAAAGCATTAAAATCTGTTGCAGTGTGGCATGTATCTATCCCTATCTGTAATATAGATCTATCGATATTGCTCTATATATCTATACTGTATATCTATAGAGAGAGAGAGACATACCTAAATACACACACACATCCTTTTCAGCACCTCTTTCAGCCCTTTGTATTTCTCGAGCTTCTCGTGTTCCTTCTTCCTGATGGTGCTATCACTTGGGATTAAGACATCTATCACTACCGCCTCATTCTCCTGCTTGTCGACCACCATGATATCGGTTGATTAGCCACCATCTTATCTGTCTAGATCTGGAAGTCCCACAGGATCTTAGCTCGGTCATTCTCAATCATCTTTGGAGATGTTGTCCACTTTTATCCTTAGGACTCAGCAGTCCACTTAGACTTAAAGGAGAAGGAACACTCCTTTGAGGATGAGAATGTGCATGTGCAGGACAGAGAGGATAGATGGTTTGAGAGAGGAGTAAAGGAGGCCATCTATGTAAAGCTGGAACAGCCATCACTTAAGAGAGGAAGAGGCCTCAGACATCAACTGCCTGCCACATAAAATGCAGTTTTGAAATCATTCAGCTGGAAACCTAGCCACCGTTCACACCTTGGCTCATGTGATACCAGCGACTCACATGATGACCGGGGGGAGTGACAACGCAACAGATGGGTGGGTGGATCTGGGACATACAGACTTGGGGCGGGGCATTGTACCCTTTGCCCAATATCCTAATTGACCTAATGGATCTTCCACAAGGTTAAATAGTTGGGACTCCCTATCCAGAAATTTAGAACTGAAGAAGCCTCTTGGATGAGAGGCGAGACATGTTTAAGGAACTAAAAGAAGTCCAGGTGCCTTGAGCTGAAACTTCAAGACTACCATGACCTGGATGACTGAGAATCTCCACAGACTCATTCAATAGATATTTTCTTCAATGGCTTATATTGCCATTCTAGTAAAGTGGCAGCTTTTTACATCATTCAGCTCCTGCTTAACATTCGCTACACGTGCTCACGGGTAACAACAAACTGATGCAGAGAATCCCCCGCAGTTCCTTAATGAAAACCTTGGCGAAAAAATGTTTGTCAATGGCCATTTTTAATTGATGAAGACAAGACTTTGACGAGCCAAAAACAAGATAATTGATAACAAAACTATGATGAAATGTATATTCAGTTTTTGATAATAAGGTGAGAGTAAAATGTTAGCAGTGGACAAATGAAAATTCAGAATCAACTCTGTCTGTTAGAATATGAGCAATGAGTGCAGACTGTCAGTGTTTTCCTGCCCTGTGTCTGTCTGGGGACAGATGTGCTCCAGAAACAGAAAATACTTCAAGACTGCCAACTAATTGTTAAATGCTACTTTGCTCTCACTCAACTGTGTTGATGCTAACCCTTATTCTTGCTCCAGCAACACTCAAAAACATAATTTTTCAGCGGAAAAATGCGGTTTTGGAGCTTAGTTATTCTTTAGTTAACTGGACTATTAAAGTAATAAGTTGTCATGAGGTATGTGGTAATTCTGTATTGACATTATTTCATGAAATTTATAGAAAATGTAATATATTGTGATATACTGTATATCATTGTCATGATATAATATAATCTATATCGTGATATAAGATATTGCCTATAGCCCTTAGCCCTAATTCATTTGGAAATAATCATTTGCATTTGGGAGGCTCTCAGTTCGCCTTCCTCTCTGTGCCTTCCCAACACCCCATGGGGACAACACAATATCTCAAAACTTAATTCAGAATCTCTGGCACCACATCAAAGCATGTGTGGGGAAGAAGGGAGAGGCGAAACATTAAGTGTTCAGTTAGTAGCAAGCAGGCCTTGGCTTTCCTATATAAATAGATGTTCTGATTACATTTTTTCAGTCCCAATACTGATTCCGATACCTGTACTTTGTGTATCAGCCAACACTGAGCACTGATCCAATACCAGTGTGTTTTTAAAAAAAAAAAAATATATATATGTGGGAGGTCTTAGTTTCCTTCAAGCTCGGGTCATCTACCAGAGGCCTGGAAGCCTGAGGGTCCTGCGCAGGATCTTAGCTGTTCCTTGGATTGTGCTCTTCTGGACTGAGGTCTCAGGTGTTATTCCTGGGACTTGTTTGAGCCACTCTCCCTGCTTGGGGGCTACAGCCCCGAATGCTCCTATCACCACTGGTACCACTGATGCCTTTACTCCCCACATCCTTTCCAGCTCCTCTTTCAGCTCTAGGTATTTCTCAAGCTCTCGTGTTCCTTCTTCCTGATATTACTATGTTGGGATTTTGACATCTACCACTACCGCCTTCTTATCCCGCTTGTTGACCAGCATGATATCCGGTTGGTTAGCCACCACCATCCTATCGGTCTAGATCTGGAAGTCCAACAGGTTCTTAGCTCGGTTGTTCTCAATCACCTTAGGAGGTGTTGCCCACGTTGATCCTGGAACCTCCAGCCCATACTCGGCAGCCACTTGATTGTGACGCTTCTGCTGTTATGTGCTGCACTGTCTCAGGGGCATCTTTGCACAGTCTGCACCTTGGGTCCTGTCTGGTGTGGTAGACCCCGGCCTCAATTGATCTTGTGTTCAAGGCCTGTTCCTGTGCTGCCATGATGGGTGCCTCTGTGCTGTCCCTGAGACCAGCCTTCTCCAGCCACTGGTATGTCTTCAAGATATCAGCCACTTCCTTTATCTGTCGGTGGTACATCCCGTGCAGGGGCTTGTCCTCCATGATGGTCTCTCTTCTTCTTCTTTCTCCTCACTGGGTTTCTGCTGCCTGAGGCATTCACTTAGCATGTCATCATTGGGGGCTATCTTCCTGATGTATTCCTGGATCTTTGTTGTTTCATCTTGGATAGTGGCTCTGACACTCACTAATCCTCGGCGTCCCTCTTTCCGCTTTGTGTACAGCCTCAGGGTGCTGGACTTTGGGTGAAACCCTCCATGCATGGTGAGGAGCTTCCTTGTTTTGATATCTGTGGCTTCAATCCCCTCCTTTGGTCAGGTTATTTGATGACGGCCAGGGCATAGGTGTTGATAGGACCTGCCTTATTCTGCGTAGGTATTTGGCTGTGGCTGAATTCCTTGCGGCCCCTTCATTCTTCCCATTTGCCTGTGGGATCCCTAGGTATTTGTAGCTATCCTGAACATCGGCTATGTTACCTTATGGTAGATCAACCCCTTCAGTTGTGATCATCTTGCCTCTCTTTGATATCATTCGGCTACACTTTTCTAGCCCAAATGACATGTCGTTGTCATTGCTGTAGATCCTGATGATGTGCATCAGTGAGTCAATGTCTCGCTCACTCTTCGCATACAGCTTGATATCATCCATGTAGAGGACGTGGCTGATCATTGTTCCATTTCTGAACCGGTATCCAAGGCCACTCTTTGTGATGATCTGGCTGAGGGGGTTCAGGACAATGCAGAACAGCAGGGGGGCAAGGGCATCTCCTAGGTATACGCTGCACTTGATGTTAAACTGGGCAATTAGCTTTGAATTGGCTTCCAGGGTAGTCTTTCACAGTTCCATCGAGTTTTTTATGAAGGCTCTTAGTGTCCTGTTTATCTTATATAGCTCCAAGCACTCCAGTATCCATGTATGTGGCATTGAGTCGTAGGCTTTCTTGTAGTCAATCCAGGCAGTCCACAGGTTGGTCTTCCTGGTCTTACGGTCTCTAGAGACTGCCCTGTCCACCAGTAGCTGGTGTTTGGCTCCTCTGGTGTCACTACCAACCCCTTTCTGGGCCCTGCTCATGTATTGAGCCAGATGCCTACTCATCTTGGCCGCAATGATGCCTAACAGGAGTTTCCATGTCGTGCAGAGGCAGGTTGTGGCTGGTAGTTGGATGGAATCAGCAGCTGGTTTATCTCAGCTGCCAGGTATTCATGGATTGCAGTTAGCTTTTAGTTAGCTGTGGATCATGTCAGGGCCCGATGCTTTTCAACTCTTCATCCTTGAGACTCTTTCTTGGATGTCTGCCATTGTGATGTTTACTGGGTCCTGCTCTGGGATATGGCTGTGGTCCTCTCTCAAGTCCACCAACCACTGAGCATTGATGTTATGTGATGCCTCTTTCTCCCATATGCCCTTCCAGTACTGTTCAGTCTCAACCCTGGGTGGGTCTGTCCTCGTCTTATTACACTCCCACTGAGTGTACACTTTGGATGGTTCAGTGGTGAACATCCTGTTTATTCTCCGGGCCTCCATGTCTCTAGTGTACCTCTTCAGGCTCGCAGTGCCTCATTTACGGCCAGCTTGTTGTACTTCTTTAGTACTTTGGTGGTCTTGCCCTTCTCCAGCTCTGACAGTTGGCTAACCTCTCTCCGTGTTGCCTTGATCTTAGCCTCCAACCGTCCCCAGGTATTCATGGATTGCAGTTAGCTTTTAGTTAGCTGTGGATCATGTCAGGGCCCGATGCTTTTCAACTCTTCATCCTTGAGACTCTTTCTTGGATGTCTGCCATTGTGATGTTTACTGGGTCCTGCTCTGGGATATGGCTGTGGTCCTCTCTCAAGTCCACCAACCACTGAGCATTGATGTTATGTGATGCCTCTTTCTCCCATATGCCCTTCCAGTACTGTTCAGTCTCAACCCTGGGTGGGTCTGTCCTCGTCTTATTACACTCCCACTGAGTGTACACTTTGGATGGTTCAGTGGTGAACATCCTGTTTATTCTCCGGGCCTCCATGTCTCTAGTGTACCTCTTCAGGCTCGCAGTGCCTCATTTACGGCCAGCTTGTTGTACTTCTTTAGTACTTTGGTGGTCTTGCCCTTCTCCAGCTCTGACAGTTGGCTAACCTCTCTCCGTGTTGCCTTGATCTTAGCCTCCAACCGTCCCCCATGGAGGGTATTGCCCCTTGCTCACATGCATCTTGTAGCCAAGCACCCTTAGGATTACTGTTGCTGTTGCATATATATGCTTGTTGGTCTCAGTGATGGTCACGGTAGGGATAGTTTGTAGTGCCGCATTCACATCTTCTAGGAGACTTTCTGAGGGTATGCCACTAAGCCTTGGTAACCGTTCCTGGGGGTTCCAGGTATCCATGTTTGCCATTATCTGCCTTCTTAGGTGAGCTGCCCTTGTGCTAATGTCTTCCAGGCCTCTTCTTATTGGGGCTTGGAACCCAATCTCTGAGTGTTGGGGGGGATGTTGAAATTCCCCCACTGACCTGGCGTCCTGGCTCCCCCTTGCCGTAGCATCGTTGTTGTACCTCATCAATCTCTAGTTGTGAGAGTAGTTGTCGAACACTGTAGTTGGAACACTGAGTTACGAGCTGTTCTTCATTAGCTTGGATGTAGGGTGTCGAAGCATCCATCCCACATCCGTTGCATGTAACCCCTCCGACTGGGGTTGCTGGTGTAGTAGCAATCCATTAATCCCACATTGTCATGCCTGCTCCATGTATGTCTTGTTCCAGTAAACCACTTCTCATCAGGTTGCCCTGGTTCCCCAACACCTGACGTGGACCTTGTTGACCCAGGCGACGTCCGAGCCTGTATGGCTCTCTTAATCTTGGTTGCACTCATATCTGGGTATGGGTAAGACCTTGCCACAGGCCCAGCTGGATTCACGGTTTGAACCCCGATCTCCCGGACCAACATCAGTAATGTTAACCACTGAGCTATCCAGCTGCTTTTATATATATATATATTCATTTACGTAAAAAAAAAAAAAAAATCCCCACTCGCCCTCTGTGGGCAGTCTTGTATCTCCTTCAACATGTTGTATATCCATTCTTCTGCTGCTCTTAAAAAGTAGTTGCTAGTGTTAGCACAGGGCAACTTCCATCGTCGGCTTTTAGAGAAGAAAATAAGTATTTATTGTTCCAGAGTAGCAGGTGGCTGGATGCTGGTTGCCGCTAAATAGCCCAAAAAATTTACAGGTATTAGACAATCCATAGAGTTCCAATACCTGCATTTTGGTGGTATAGAGAGCATTTCCGGATAGGAACAATTCTACATATTAAGACATTATTATTGGGCAATGGGTTCTCCCTGACATAGAGTGGTCTGCTGCTTCCTCACTATGTTTACAAATCCAACCCATGACATAGACCTCTTACTGGCACTTTTTTCAATAGCTCAGGAATCATAGCTTCTTTATAAACGCTCTGAAAAATCAGTGACACACAAAAACCTTTTTGGATGGCCAAACATCTTGCTACACACATTAATAGTATATTATCATTTGTTAAGCACTGATGGATGAGAGTTTCTAGAGTGAGACTTTGCTGTATTCAAGTACTCTATATAGATAATAAATGTGCTTCTTTCCTCCAACCTCAAGGCAAATGCTGTAAATCGCTTCTCAACACATTATTGTCTTAAGTCAGACACTTCGCAGAATAATGTATCCCAGAATACAGCAAATGCTTTCAATAGTTTCATTTCCATAAAGAGCATTCACATGTATTTTTGATAGAAAACTGAATTTTTTTCTCCATCAATGGGGGCCACAGTCCTCTTACGGTACAAGGGTTGCAGGAGTGCAATCACCTGTTTAACAATGTTTGCAGTTTTAATCATATTTATGACTCATAAGAATATCCTGCCATCAAAGGCTCTTTCTCACAAACACACACACATAAACACACTTCTGCACAACATATATTCTCCATAACCAGATAAAAACCTATACAAATTTGAACATATACTTTAATTCCTATGCAACAAACTTAATGTAAAAACTTTGCAAAGTGTGTAGGTGTTTGTGTAGAGAGAGAGAGAGAGAGAGGTATCTGAGTGTCTACTTAGAATAAAATTTCCATCATTTATTCAACAGGACCCAGAGGGACAGTGGAGTGAGAACGGGGTGAATGGAGATGAGTTCAGGTGATAGAAGTGACAGAGGAGGATGGTCGATGGGAGACTAAGCTCACTTGCTTCACAGCCCCAGGATTGGATGCTATCAACAGCAGCATTCTCACTGAAATGCCCAGACATTAAAGATTAACAACTTGAGAGCTGCCCGAAAATAGAACAAAAACTTATGGATGGCCCCCCGTAGTGGCTGTTTGCAACCCCTACCTTCTACTAGTGCACCTAAAATTTTAGAATTTCATGGAAAAGTTCTATTTTTTTGTAATTCATTAAAAAAAAGTTCAGCTTAAATATATTTTATATTTATGTAAAGTGAATTTTTTTGTTTTAATTTTGATGATTATGACTTACCTATATACAGTAACATATCTGAGATGTGTTTTATTTGTTTTTCAATATTAAATAGTAAAATGCTTGAAACATTTTAGCTGACATGTAATGAGCCTAAAATATATTAAATGTTGACTATCTTGAGATAACTGATGAGAATTACGATTCTACTTTTTTGAGATGCACTAGCAAGTTAGCAGATAAGACTTGGGCCAAATTAAAATATCTAAGAGGTCAGCAAAAAAAAAAAAAGATTCTATAATTTGAAGTAGTTCTTGCCAGGCTGATGTATATTCAAGTGTTCATTTTATATAATTTGTTTGTTTTGATTGTTTGATGCTAAACAACAGGGGTGTAACATGATGACTGTAATTTAAACCATGCTCACAATAGGCGAAGTGGGTTCTAATCAGTCAAATTAATTAGTGCCCTTCCAATTGTCCCATTATTATCCAACAAAAAAGTCGATAGGTTTCAGAATGAACGATTTTCATTAACCAAACCGTTGATCTGTCACAGATTTGGTGATACAACCATAGTTTAGTTGTGATGTAAATGTCTGTGATACACAAGCCTGCTGTATCTTTATATCATCCCCATCTTTGTTTATATCATTATCATCCTATAAGGTTATTGAGGCATTTCAAGATGTCTTTGCTGCGCGAAAGCAGAGCTAAAAAAGGAGCTTTTCTGCAGGGCAAGATAGGTTCAAAGCTTTTCCCACTTCAAATTCTGTGAGAGGTGTGCATAATTTGTACAATTAGGTAAATATATGGAGAAAACAGCTCTTTTTCTTTGTCATTACAGAAGCTGCTAAAGTTAAGGAGATGATGAAACTCCAGGAAAAAGACAGAAACAGATATTAAGGCTGAACAGTGCACACCGAGACCTTAGAGGTTCTTAATTGTACATTATAGCAGTATTATACAGTGAAACATTTCAACAGACAATCATATAATCAATGTTAGAGGGGGAGGTTTTCTGGTTGGCTACACCTATTTACTACTCCAGACCAGTTAGTGTACGTTTAAATTTGCAACAGCCAATCAATATTTCTATCCTGAAAATCTGGGATATCATGGAATCTTTAATGCTGCTGCCACAGATCTTTCATGTCAGTGCGATAGCACAAAAACTATTTGAGAATGGATCTTCATTAGAAGCATTACTTCAATTGTAGATATCCATGACATCTGGAGTTCAAGGTTGGCCAACAAGTGGCTCTGTTATTATGAATCCAATCTACACCACACATAATAAAAATTACAAGATCATATTCTTTTATGACATGTCTCCTGATGTAATGCAGTTGCAATTTTTGTGTGTAAGTAAGGGATTTACAGGGACATACCCTTTTGGTCACGGTCACACCTGAGTCCGAGTTGACTCAGGTGTGGTTTGGGTGGTCAATGGCTCTTGACCGCAGACTTTTGTCTAAAACACTTACAGCAGCCAAGATGACTAGAAAAGGGCTATGTAAATGCGCTTCATTCACCTGTTTTACACCAATTTCTAAATCATAAAATATAAATATTTTACATTTTCAATAAATACACTTCCCCTGTGCTTTACAAAATGTTTTTACCATCTAGCTTATTGTTTTGGTTCGAAAACACAATTTTTACTGTTTAATTGGGAATGTGCAATAAGGTTGCAGTCCATTGTTTTCACTCGCTGTAGTACCTACGTTTTTTTATTGCGCTGAGAAAATCACTCTACGCATGCATGTGTTTTAGTTCATCACAAAATCACACCACCAACTACTGGCCTGGCAAGTGTACTACCAGGTTTCTGGTGTTTCCTGCGGTCTCGTGTGCACGGCGATCGTTTTCAAAATGTTGCTGTCCGCATGGTGAACTATTTGAAAACAGTGACTGAAAACGAAACAGAACATTGTTGTGAAAATGGGGCCTGAGTTTAAAGGTGCACTCAAACTTGGCCCAGTTTTCATGTATGACTAATTGTAATTATGTCAGGGCGGCACAGTGGTGCAGTGGTTAGCACTGTCGCCTCACAGCAAGAAGGTCCTGGGTTCAATTCCAGGTCAGGACGTTTCTGTGTGGAGTTTGCATGTTCTCCCTGTGTCTGCATGGGTTCTCTCCGGGTACTCCGGCTTCCTCCCACAGTCCGAAAACATGCAAAACTGGAGGTAGGTTAATTGGTCACTCTAAATTGCCCGTGAGTGTGGATGGTCATATATGTCAGGCCTGCGATGAACTGGTGACTTGTTCAGGGTGACCCCGCCTTCGCCCCAAGATGCTGAGATAGGCACCGCGACCCCTAACGGGATAAGCGGTAGAAAATGAATGTAATTATGTCATCATTTTGGGAGAACGTGAATACAACTTTACTGGCTTTGTGGCTTATTTGAAGACTTCGTTCAGATACAACATTCAAGGTTTTATCAATTATGCAAGGTAGCGATTGATTTTTGCAGAGACAGCAAAACACAGGGAGGAATTCAATTATATTCTCATGTCTGTGTTGTGTACGCATGTTTGCACTCGTGCATGAGCAATCGTAGTGTGCAAAAGGGCACATTTTCCAACCATGTCAGAGCTAAGGAAGCTTGCCATGCTTAAGCACGGTCCAGATGACCAAGTGTGAATGCGCCCTAATGCAGTTTGTGATCCACAGGCGGAGGCTGGCAATTACAGTAATTCTAGACAACATAGATGTTAGTGGATGAGACAAACATCACCTTCTTCTTACTCTAAGGCTTGGTTGAGGAGCTTTAATAGACTAGTCTAATACTGTGTGAATAGCCGTAAATGACCAGGAATCGGTCTGGGTCTAATCCTCTCCCACAAGGAAGCAGAGTTCAACACCAGTGTGATACAAAACCTTCTATCATGATATGGGTAATTTCATGTTAACAATGAACCACCGCACATTGAATTGACTTTAAGTTGTTTAGTGAATAACGTGTTTTGTCCTAAGCTTAATCAAGTTCGCTCTGCAACAACAAGCCCACACAGGTGCCTTAATTGCACCTTGGTCACATGATCAATCATTTCATAGTATTCCCTTAGTACCAATTCTTTTTCCACAAGACAATCATGCAAAATTACAAATGTGTCAACATTGCAAAAGACAGTGTTACAGGTATCAAATACAGACCATTACCACTACATCACTAAAGGGGAGGATGAGTGGCAGGGAAAGTAGAAGGTGGCTCACCTTTCCCTATCAGGCAAAATCACTTTTAAGAAAAAAAAAAAAAAAAAAAGAAAAATGTTTATTGATGTGATGAGGAGTAGTTGAAGTTATGGTCCGTATGTAATACCTCTAAAATTGTGTTTTGCCATTTTGACACATTTACAATTTTGTATAACATTCTCTGTGGAAAAGAAGGATTCATACTAAATGAATGCAATGAGATAATTGATCACGTGATCAAGGTGATTTAGCACATCATTGTGTGCTCACTGTAGAGCAAACATGAAGAACCCAAGGGCGCAAATGTGTTGGTCACTTAAATCAACTTAAATTCAATTTTGTTTTACTCACACAGTTACTTGATCTTATGATTCCTGCAAATGACCAGCACCTGACAACAGATGCGGTCATGCAGAGGGGCTTCATGTTCAGATAGATATTTTCACATCTCAATAACAATTGATCATGTTTGGAACAATGGGTATGATTCATTCTCTACTGTAAAAGGATTGTAAAGGGGATGCACTATCCCCTTTACAAATGTATTTTGAAAAAGAGACAAAAAGTTTCACACTTAATGGTGTAAAACTATGGAACGAACTTCTGGAGGATGTAGTCCTGGTTCCCTCAGTTAACTCTTTAAAAATTAGATTAGACAAACTCTGGTCAACTACCGAATTTCACAACTATAAAGCTGATATGTGAATTCAGCAAATAAAACCCGGTTTCCACCCATCATAATGGTTCAGTTCAATTCGGTACGGTACATATTTTTTGGCGTTTCCATTTACAAAGCTGTGAATGGTACCAATGGGGTACCAACCAGAGCCAAATCCTACCATAAAGAGGGGCATAGACCCACAGCAGTCCGCTGATTGGTCAAATGAATCGTCACTTACTTGAAATAGTTTAACCATCTTTCTCCTTTTGTTGTGTAGTATTTTCTAAAACAAAGCTTTTTGTGATAAACAGCCATATGCTGACAAGAAATAACTGGAAATACTGGATGTCCTCCATCGTTTCCTTTATTGTTGTGACGGTTTCTTCATCAGGATGCACTGTATCACATTTCTATGATGCCATGTTACTTATGTAGCTGGCGCCGTCATACTACCCTGCCCAACAGGTAATGATATGGTTGCCAGTGGAAACGCAGTGTACTTTATTTCTTTTCCTTCTCTTTTTTGCATTATTGCCTGTTGTGTGATACAGATTCTGGTGTAGAAAATGTATGTCCTCTAGCAAAACTATTTCAATAAATCTCACTAAATGTATCATAATATAGTCTCTCATATAGTTTTCTGTAAATTCTGTAAAATAATGTATATACCTGTACATAATAACCATATATTTCATGACAATTTTTTTTTTTCTTTTTGATAATCCTCTGAATTAAAAACCATCTTAACCGATAAAACATTGTTTTCAGCGAAAAACAATGTCCAAATCTTGACAATATAGAGCTAAGAATCCCAAAAGAAGCACAGTTGCCTTCGACGTAAGCACTAAAACAAGATAAACACATTACAGGCATAGAAGCAAAATTAACTGCAGTCAGTCAAAAACATATACTAACTGCTCTCAGGGACATAAATGTTAACGACAATGACTGATTAAACATAAGTGACATAACTTGTATCAATATAGTTGAAGTTCTCATGTTAAAGTAACAACTTTTGACACTTTTGATAACGGGAGAAGAAAGATTGTTTGAGCTCAGTCTAATGTACTACATCATATTTTGAGTCCTTGCTTTAATAATATCTTCACGGTGCTGTTTAAACTTACAAGGATGAAAATAGGAATAACGTAACCACAGACACCACAAATTAAGTGTAACAAGTGAGCTTGTTATTCATTTTTGAAGTCCTACTCAAGACAGATTAGCATGATTTAATAATGTAAAATCAGATTAAACATTGATCCAGTCATAAACTCCTCCCCCTTGGTAAATGCCCTTTATTTATACAGTGCTTTTTTAGTGCTTTTCTAGTCATTGTTGACCACTCAAATCGCTTTTACAGGTTTTGCATTCACCCATTTCTAGCAGTGAATACCTTGCCAGGTACCACCTGCTCATCAGGAGCGTTAACCATTGACACACTCATCCACTGATGGCGCAGCATCAGAAGGAATTTGGGGTTCAGTGTCTTGCTCAAGGACACTTCGCCATGTCAATTGCAGGGTCTGGGATCGAATCAGGAAACTTCCGATCACTGGACAACTGCTCTACCATCTACCAGCCGCCTCAGTGTCATCAAGAAGGATCCGGGACCTTAACTATTTGACGCTATAAAAGGGGGGCGAATGTTAGGATTCCCAGGGGAGCTCTGCTTGCAAACGGGTAAGAAGGTGTATGGGCAGGAACACAATACTGGGGCTCCAACACCCAATCACTTCTGCCCACACTTCAATTTTGTATAATTGCAGGACTTGACGTACATATTTATTTATGCTAAAGGTCTGGACAATTGACATAAGTGAAAAATGATGATGGTGTGGACTACTTAAATAATAAAGAGTGCAGCCATCTAATGCTCCTGACATTATTTGGAGAAAGAGTCTGTGCAGTAGTGACTGGCAAGGGAGCCACTATAATCAAATTCATACAGCCCATACACCCATATGACCAATCATGAGCAGGTCAGCTGTCAAGCATGATGTTTCACCCTATTTTTATGGCATCGAAAAACTAATTGATACAGCCTGATCGATATGAAATGTTTGGAGCTGATACCAATAACGAAATCAGAGAGTAAAAAAGTTCCAATATCCGATATTGGCCAATACAAATTTTTCACAATGATCCCTCAAATGAAGTTATAATATATAATATTCGTAAGAAAGCTCTGCAATGGAGAAAGAGTATTTTACATATTAACAAATTTTTTTTTTTTTTTTTTTTTTTAAAAGACAGCAGTGCACTGAAACAGTAACTTCCAATGGAAATTTATTATAATTCACCCCATTTGTTTCTGCAATGTGTTCTTTAAAACCATTGTTTTTTTAATATTGATAACGTATTAGCCGATACCAAAATATCAGTGACAGGCCAATATCGTCCAAACCAATGTATCGGTCGGGCTGTTCTAATTAAAACCAAACTCATTATCAGAAAAATAATGCTTTAGCATGCAGCATGATAAAAACTACCTAAAACAACAAGTGTTTTCATAAATTTTTTAATTTTTAAGTTGGCCCAAGTCCTACATAAAATAATTAAGAGCAGTTTATGAACTATACTGCAGCATAACACCAGGGGATGATCAAGATGCTTCAGCTTCACTTTTGGGGAGCTCTCATGTCATCCGTCTTGTCTATGATCTGGACTGAGAGTCAATTACCAGTTCATCAACACAAGCTCATTTACACTTGCAGTAGAGTACAGTAAAGAAACAAATGGATTTTAACCAGCTTTATTGTAGTCAATAAAATTACATTCAAAAACACCTGGAGCATCAAAGATGCCAAACTCAGCTCAGAACATCTTTATGATTTTTAGATGCAATATGGGATGAGACAGCTACCATGGTGGCCTTGAGCAGCTCTGCGTTTCTCTCTACACGTAAGCCTACATCATACCAGTACACATGAAGACACATTAAAGACAAATGTTGTTGAAAGGGAGCAGACCACTTTTCCAATTCCAGGTCCAGTTCCAACAGCAGAGTCAGCCTGAACATTATCTGGTTGAAGCAGATGCAATAACTTGCTCTGCACCTTGAAAACGAAGCCCTCCCGAAGTTTGTATTTATTCAGTTTTAGTGACTGCCAGCTGACTAGATATTTTGAGGTTTTCAAATTTGGGAAAAGATTATTACAAAGGAAAGTTAACAATAAATGTAAATAAAATGTTTGCATCTATCATTTGAGCCGCAGCTAAGAATGATCTTTTTCATCAAAAAAACAAACAAACAAAATGTTTTACATATTGTTAAAAAAAAAAAAAAAAGGACTGAAGTGACTGGATAATTAACAATTAGCAAGCAGTTTGGAATCTGAATTCCTTTTAAGTGACTGATTTTGTGAGCTTGACTTATCTTAGCTGTCAACTAGGAACTGGGAAATTAGGCCCACGCTACAGTGATTAAAGTCATGCTTTGTGGGCCACATTTGGAGTTCTCTGATGCAGACAGACAGTTAGATATGTATATATTGCTGCTGTCGCAGTGCACTGTACATGCTGTGTCTGAACTTGTCAGGTGAAGTTTTGGATATTAGCTTTTCACATTTGGGTTGGTAATGTGCAAGTTGCCTACCTGGAATGTTGCACTTTTTTTTTTTTGGTCACTATGAAGTGCTTTGCTAGGTAAATCACATATTTAGAGACTGAAGAAGTTCAAATCTTTGTAGGTTATTGGGTTTTTTTTGCACGCTCATAAGGTTATTGATTTTGGAACAAGGTTATCACAGTTGTGCAAACAGATTGTTGTGCTTGTGCGTCATCACGTCCCACCCCTTATCTTGCCAGCCGTCATACCCGTTTAAACAGACACCAACTCGCCTCTGATACGGCTTTGATATTACCTCCAGAGGCACAAAGAAACTAAATACAGAAAACAGAATATCACATTGCCCAGAGTCACAGAGCAAGTCTCTTTACTGCTGGATGTTGGAAGTGGAATTTTTAATTGGACGTAAACTGTTATTACCCGCAAAAATAATCCAATGATTCATTTTATGATCCACAAAAATGCTGCCATCCAGAAACCAAATTCTTTATTTGCGTTATCTCAAACCAAAGACAGGGGTTAATTGGATGAAAATATGCATAACTCTGTCAATACATTTTTAATTTTACATAAATTTAAGTTTTACAAATATATTTAAAAAACACAACCAAAAAATTGTTCAGTAATATTAATGCAATTGTGGATTCAGTTCTTCATGTTTATTTTTCTGTTTCTCCTGGAACTTCCCTTATCTGAACTGCAATGCGTTGTGTAGTTTGGATTGCAGCAGCTCGTCTGTGGGATAAATTGTAGTTATGAATGAGTGAGTTAGAATGTTACCGGTCATTTGCACCTTGTAAACCCTCTGTATTTATATTCAAGAAGGCATCTCTTGATTGTAAACTTAAACAATGATATACCTGACCTCTCCAAAGTATTCTTGACTTGTCTCGATGTTGTGAAGGGGTTTTTCTCCCCCCAAAAAAGGATTCTACTATCAATCACTTTCGTTGTCTTCCGTTGTCGTCAAAGCTTTTTGATTTTATTAAGTTCGCTGGTTAATTCTTTCTTTTTAAAAATGTACCAAATTTTTGATTTGGCCACTACTGAAGTTTTTGCTATCTCTCGCATACTTATTTTGTTTTGTAGCCTAATGATGGCCTCCTTCACTTGCATTGATCTCTTCTTGGACTTCATATTGATGGCTCCAGCCAGACAGCTGCCAAATGCCGATTTAACACCTGAAATCACCTTCAGACCATTTACAGTGCTGTGAAAAAGTATCTGCCCCCTTCCTGATTTCTAATTTTGCATATTTGGGACAAATGTTTCAGATCATCAAACAAATTTTAATATTAGAGAAAGATAACCCGTGTAAATACAAAATGCAGTTTTTAAATGATTTAATTTATTAAGGGGAAAAAAGCTATCATATCTACTCGGCCTTATGTGTAAAATGAATTGACCCATAAACTTAATAAATGGTTGTGCCACCCTCTGCGGCAACAACTGCAATCAAGTGTTTGTGATAACTGGCAAGGGTCTTTAACATCGCTGTGAAGGAATTTTGGCCCACTCTTTTATGCAGAATTGTTTTAATTCAGCACACTGGAAGGTTGTCGTGCATGAACAGCCCGTTTAAGGTCATGCCACAGTATCTAAATTGTACTTAAGTCCGCACTTCTGCCACTCCAAAACATTAGTTGTTTTGTTTTTTTTCAAGTCATTAAAACTTGCTGGTGTGTTTCGGATCATTGTCCTGCTGCATAACCGAAGTGCGCAAGGTCAAAAACCAATGGCCGGACATTTTACTTGAGGATTTTCTGGAAGAGAGCAGAATTCAAGGTTCCATCAATTGCGGTATGTCGCCCCGGTCCCGAAGCAGCAAAGCAGCCCCAGACCATCACACTACCACCACTATGTTTGACTGGTGGTATGACGTTCTCTTTATGAAATACTGTGTTATTTTTATGCAATATGTAATGTGACGCACGTTTCAAAGGTTCTTTTTTTCTCATCAGTCCAAAGAATATCTTCCCAAAAGTCTTAGGGATCATCAACATGTTTTTTGCAAATGTGAGGCGAGCCTTTGTGTTCTTTTTGGGCAGCAGTGGTTTTCGCCTTCGAACTCTCCCATGGATGCCATTTTTGCCTAGTCTCTTTCTCACTGTTGAATCATGAATGCTGACCTTATCTGAGGCAAGTGAGGCATGCAGTTCTTTAGATGTTGTTCTGGGTTCTTTTGCGATATCCTTGATGATTCGTCAATGCCTTCTTCGAGTAATTTTGGTAGGTTGGCCACTCCAGGAAAGGTTCATCACTGTTCCAAGTTTTCTCCATTTGTGGACAATGGCTCTCACCATGATTCGCTCGAGTCCCAAAGCCTTATAATGCGACATACCGTAATTGATGGAACCTTGAGTAACCCTTTCCAGACTGACAGATGTCAATGACTTTGTTTCTCATCTGTTCTGGAATTTCTTTAGATTGTGGCATGATGGAAAATTGCATTTGTATTTACCCGGGTTATCTTTATCTAATGTTAAAATCTGGCAAATAAAGTCTGACAAATAAGCAAAATAATTAGAAATCAGGAAGGCGGCAAATACTTTTTCAACGCACTGTATCTGCTTCATTTGTCTAGAGGTAACAAGGGAAGGGACCACACCTGGCCATGAAACTGCTTGTCCGTCAATTGTCCAAATACTTTTGAGCCCGTAAAAATGGAGGTACTCTGCATAAAATGGCTGTTATTTTAACAGAAAATACTATATTTTTGTGATACCTCTTAAATTAAAGCTGAAAGTCTGCACTAACCCGATAACATCTTGATTGTTTTAATTCAAATACATTGTGGTGGTGCATAGAGGCATAATAATAAAACAGTCAACTGTATATCCCACCCACTTACAGGTGTCATGTAACAAGAATCCATTATGACAATATAAGAACAACAATAATAAATGCTATTCACTAACCCAGTTCAGTGGTTATAATGTTATGCCTGATAACTGTATGGAAGTGGTTTTATCAGAGTTACTAAGTGAGGGGCAGGACTGCAATACCAAAGGTGACATCCTTTAAGAAGCAATCGTCTATACTAGTCTGGATGACACAGTAAATTAGTTACAGACCTCATGATGACAACAACTTGACTCCTGAGACCTGTGAGAGGCCAACAGTCACTGAGCCAGAGCGAAAAACACAGAGAGGGAGTAGAGCTAAGGAATCTTGGAGTCAGAATGAACAGAGGGGTTTAAACAGAAACAAAGAGAACCAGTGCTGTAAAGAAGACAGATTGTGAGAGCAAAATAAACAGTGTGAGGGGACTGGAATGTGTGTTTGAAGGTACACTGTCAGGCTGGCACACAGGCTGTAAGCCGCATACCAACCACACCATCATTCCTAACAGAGGTATAGTCCTCAACAGTTAAAAGTTGTGCACTGAGGGAAACACACTTCCTGTTGCACAGGCACAGAGAAATAAAGGGGCACACAGATGTGTTGCAGCAGACAGACATAGCAGTGCAGAAACTTCACTCCTCTGGTTTGGCCTGATTTTCAGAGGGTGGAGCAACAAATGAGAGGATGTTTATATTCCACACAGGAAGGCAGACAAAAAGGTCTGCTGGATTGACAGAGGACACTTAGCCGACCGGAAATAGCAGACCTGACCATGTGGCACATGGGGACACAGTGGTATTTACCCCCCAGAACTGTATACTTAACATTGAGAGAAAGCCTCTCAGGTAGTGATTAAACTACACACCCAGGGACCCTGTGGAACCAGTGCTCAGTGTTTCAGACCCAATATCATAATAATCGTTCAGGATGAAACATTTCTAAACACAATTTACATTTTTAGTCCAATTAAACATTAACCATCTCTGAATAAAACACGCAGTTAAACTAACAAAGGAAATTCCCCTTCAAAACAGGTCTCTCTTCTTGTTACCAAAGTTAAAACATGCAATTTGAAGGATGTGGGTATATTTTAATTTTAAACATTCAAAACGTCAAGTAGAAATGGAATACTTGCACATCTTTGTGAATGTAAGATTTAGTTCAAACCAGGGGTTGATATGGAAAGACAAACCATGATTGTTTTTGTTGATTTTGTATTTCTTGTTTAAATAAAGTGTGATTTACTAAGAGTAACTTAAGCTTGTCTTAGTTCTGTGAGAGAAAATCTTGAATTCAAATGGCGTAGGGGTGTATATTTGTTACGCCTTTAGAAAGGTGTAAGAATATTTCTTTTCTTGACATTTTGTGAGTTTGTTTTGTTTATTTCTACACTAACCACTAATAAAAAAGCTTGGGAAACTTAGCAAACTCATCATATTTAAACATCATCCAACTGAAACTACAGCAGCTCTCAAAGCTTCTCCTTTAGAGGTACAAAGTGAATAGCTCGATGTTGTGGATGTGCTTCAAGATAAATATTTGCTACTTGTGCAGAAAAAATATTTTGCAAACAGGCAACAAACCATAAACCTGCAGCACAAAAAAAAAACATTATTGAAATTACGGTCCATTGGTTTCACAGGATTATACTCCCATAACATGCAGAGAGCGGAGGACATCACAAAAACAGCATTTGTGTTAATATTACTTTTTGGACGGTGTTTGGACTGCATTCTACACATCCACAGAAGAGTGGCCCACCAGGAGCAGTTTTCCACTGCAGCTGGATCCTCTAAAAAATGATTTGATTAATTACAGCACTAGATGATAAAACTGGGTTATTTTGATGAGGAATTATCAATATAGTTATTTTAATAAAGACTATATATGTAAGGGATAATCAACAAATAAGTGTGCATTAAAAAGTTTTTAGGCACAATGTGGAGGAAAACTACTCTAACTGTGCTTTTTAACACACTAATATTGGGCGGAAATTAAATGACAATTACACAAGTCATCCTCAGATCAGCAACACAACTAAATAAAATGTTTGCGTGATTCTACGGTTTCAGCCATTATCACAACAAATTGGTTACATCAGGGAGCATTAAATCTGTAACTCAACCAAACATCAAATTTTCAAAACCCTCATCTCCACAAAGCTGATTAACAGCATGTTTTTAGCTTTATCTCTGTGATAAGGGCTGCTGTTTGCTCCAAACGTCATCTATCAACTTACTTCTTCCGGCAACAAAGTCATTCACTACCTGATAGTTGTTTAGCTCTTAAATGACTATGTGTAAGTCATTGCTGACTTGTAAAAGTGGCCCCAGTTTGAGAAAACATCTGACACTGAGTCAAACCAGTCAACCTCCTGTAGGAAAAGACGTTTTCAGTCAAGTCAGGAAGAATCATTCTCTTAGGTCACCAAAATGTTTACAGTGACAGCCAAGAACTATATAATAAATAAAGTACTGCACTATTACTACTGCAATTTAGACTTACTTGTACTTTACTCATGTATTTCATTGTCCAACACAAATCAGAGATACTACATTCTACCTCACCATATTTCTCTGTCAGTATGTCCCCAAATTGGCAAGTTAGGATTTCCCATATTGCACATCATCTTTTGGCTTGTAACTCCTTTTCATATTTCAGACCTTGGCCATGGCCTATTCACCTGCTGCCATCCCTGGCAAGTGATACAGATATATGGATACCAGCAGCTTCATTCTTCATGACTCCTTAATTCTTCCTCAGCAACACCCCACCCAAAATATATTTGTTTGGCATCAAGAGAGTACAACATGCCTTTCTTTGTACAATCCTGTATTGCATTAGAAACTCTTTGTCCCCATAACAAATTCAGACAGAAGTGAGTCTCAGGACCCGTATCATAACATTTTCGTGTGAAAATGCAAAACTTTGGTTGTGTTTCTTTGGCTGTCTATCTACACGAGAACTGCAATTGCGGTGCTTGAAAACGGAATAATACGGAAACTGGCTCCAGAGTGTAAAGACTTCAAAACGCCCCGTCTCAGTCTCCATGTAGACGGGAACAATGCAACATTTTGAAAACGGGCATGCGCACTAAGGTTGCAGTCAATTGTTTTCACTCACTGTAGTACCCATCCATCCATCCATTTTCTAACGCTTATCCTGTTAGGGGCCACTGGGGGGGGCTGGTTGCCTATTCCAGCATCATCGGGCGAAGGCGGGGTACACCCTGACAAGTTGCCGGTTCATCACAGTGCTCACATGTAGAGACAAACACAAACAATCGAACCAAGGACCTTCTCACTGTAAGGCGACAGTGCTAACCATTGCACCTTTCTGTTGCTGTAGTACCCACATTTTTTTATTGCACTGAGAAAAGTGTCTGTACTAAGCATGCGCATGTTTTAATTCATGAAAAAAAAAAAATCACACCACCAAGTGCTGGCCTGGCATGTGTATTAGAGCGTTTCTGGTGTTTCCTGTGTACGGAAATCATTTTCAAAACGTTGCCATCTGCACGGTGAACTATTTGAAAATGGTGACTGAAAACGAAACAGAACGTTGTCATGTAAACGGGGCCTTAATTTGCAGTGTGTGTGTGTGTGTGTGTGTGTGTGTGTGTGTGTGTGTGCATAAGTGCGTGTGTTTAGGAGAGAGATGTTTGCAGAGTGAGTTTATCTAAATGGAGGACAGGTGTGTGTGACAGATGACAATGGAAACATAAAAGATGTGAGCATAGAGCCGACTTTAAGTGCAAAGCAGACAGTTGAGACTGAGTCAGACTAGAAGCCACACTGAGAGATATCCCTGACAAACCCAACACCTTCTTATTAAACATTCAGAACGATCCAAAAGTCCATTCCTGAGCCTCCTGCCTCCAATTAAGTTTCTGTTGTTTTCATTCTTGTAGATGCTGAGCTGAGTTTTCATCCCATTGTGTGATTTTGAGATGATCCAGCAACTCTTTGAAAGTAGTCAAAGGGTAATTCAAGTACTTGAAAAAACATTTAGGTAGTTGCACAGGCTCTGTGTGCAAACATCCAATCACCCAGGAGTGTCACAGGGCTACCAGTTTTTCTTTTTCACTTCATGATTGCAAATACTGTTTACATTTAAACTCTACAGCAAAGATTGTCAGTCCCAGGGAAAGATTTAAACTAAAATTAGCCATACTTTAATAGTCTTAATCTATCCTTACTCATCAGGTTAAAAAACACCGAAAATATTCCACCAGATAAACCAAAAACAAAAGTCTGCTTCGGTCTGTGCGACTGCAGTCAGCAAATATCATATCTCTGGGTTGAAACGTTCTGAATTGGTTCATAGCTGTATTTATTTAGAGATCTGACAATAAAAATTTAGGATTTCTGAAAAGTATTTACACAATTTTTTGGACATCAGTCCAAACCTTAGTTTTCTCCCAGAACAAAAAGTTGAATGTATATTTAAAGCAACTATTGATTTTCTCCATGTGTTCTACAAAACATAACAAAATAGTGTAAAATACCCACAACAACTTCCTTAAACAACAAGCAGGGCATGTTTATTCCAACCAAAAGTCAATAAAAAAAAAAATTGTACACCTAGGATATGTTTGGTGTTTTCTGCTTGATTCATATTAATGATGTTAAAGGAAAATAAATTATTATCAACTTTCAGCCAGTAATGACGTAATAGAAGCGGAAGAAAAAGAAATACAAGACCAGATGAAGAAGAGGAAAAAGGAGAGGAAGTACATTGGAACTGGAACTCGAGTTCAAGGATGATATTATGGTCTGAATTACTTTAAATGTGACTTTGCAAAATCTGGTAATTGTACCGATTCATTGTATATTCATATAGGCTATGAACAACTTGTGGAGGAACCACGGTGGAATCCACGGTGGAAGCTGCATACTACCTCTTGGAACCAAAGTTAACGTCATTTTCTTTTCACTGTAGGCACTTATAAGTTTCCAATTAAATGAATAACATAAGCAATTTTTTTTTTAAAAACAATTGGTTACAAAATGTAAGACTTTCCTCTTTACTCCTTCGACAGTCACAAGTGCCCTTTCTCTATACAGCAACAATGGATATGGCATACACGACAAAGCAACAAAATAAAGACTGTCTTAACTATCTGGTCACTAATATCCATAAACTGATAGAGATGTGACCAGAAAGAAGAGAACAAGATGACATTTGACACCAATCTGTATGTCCACTGTTGACCCAGTCAAACTATCCGCCTGGATGACAATA
>KV751341.1:312420-348958 GCA_001698575.1 Mola mola | reverse complement strand
TCTCCATTCTGCTTTTATTCCAGGAAAGCAGTTCGGGTTTCCACCTTTTTCCAGACAAACCTTTGCCCCGTGGTCGTCCTCTATCTCTTGCCTTTTTTCCCTTCTGCTTTGGACGGAAAACGTCGTCCTGTCTCGTTAGAGAAAACGGGCGGGACTCGAGGTTTGGCGAGGCCGTCCGACCAATCACTCTCGATAAGACACCAGGCTCCAGCTTAAAGCCAATTGGATTCTGCTCCCAACATAGAGCTGACTGAGTGAAGACCTCCTAGTCAACGTTAGTACTCTTTTGAGAGGGTTCTGCTGGAATGTAAGCTCTCCTGTGCATGTTCCCCTTCGAAGCAACGCGGCCAAATTTCTCTGTTAGTATATACAAGACTGTCTTCACGTGCAGACCACAATAACCCCAATTTTCTACATTCATTTATACATGCTAATATGAGTCTCAAACTAGAGGATGTCATATTTTTTCGGGATTCCCACGGGTCACGGGATTCCCGTGGGAATCCCACAGGATGGGAGTCGTTTTACTCTTAAACGTGTGATTGGGACGGGACGGGAATGAAAAGTCAACAGGAGTGGGAATGGTGTCTATTGACCAGTTTTTAGATATAAGAGTATGCACGTACATTTATTTTATTTTGTTCTTATTTTAATGTTTTTTCAAGTGTCTCCCATTGACCGCTGTTGGCAGCCATTTTTGTAGTTTATTTTTTAGTAAGCCAACAGTTTAACACAAGTCAAAAGAACTACACACCCCAGAATCCCGCAGTGATTCCGGTCGCTTCCTGACCTGCGCTTTAAACAACACAACAGCAATGGACGACAACGGTCAGGCAAAACTGAATTACAACGCAAAGTGGCAAAAAAAGAATCCTTTATTAAACGAGTAGATCTTTTGGGATTTTGAAAACTTCATGAGGGTCGAGCGCAACGGTGCTAAGACCCCGTATGCTTGTTTCAAAACGTGTGTAATCTTAGTCAAATACGCAAGCGAGTCAGGACGTCACTTCCTTTGTTAAACGTCAATTGCCAGCAGTATCAAGTCAAGACAGTCACAGCAGGCAAGCTTAAACCTATTTGCACTTTTGGGTTTATTCAACTGAAGTAGGCATTGTGTGATTCATGTACTATTTATTTATTTTTTTTACTGTAAATGATCTCTAACAGAGCTAGAAACAAGGATCTAGCAGCTGGCCCTCCATAGAAACTAAAGAGACCACATGCCATGTGTTTTTTTTTGTTTTTTTTTGCACTTTAGTGACGTTTTTTTGTTGTTGTTTGGAGTAAGGAAATATATGCCACCTTATATTACCACAGATAAACTGTTCCTGGTGCCATATCTTTTGAATTACAACGGCAGAACACAAAGTAATATAAAAAGGATGGGGAGAACATCAAATCATATTCATTGCATTGCCTAAAGACTAACTTTGAAAAAAAAGAATGGGAGCGGGATGGGAGTGGGAGTGGGAGTCATTCTACCAGGAGTGGGACGGGGCAGGATTTATTTTTTACTCTGGCCTGGGATTGGGATGAGACAGGATTTTTTCTGTGGGAGTGGGACGGGATTGAAAAGCCACTCGCGTGTCATCCTCTTTTTCAATACCTTCAAATTGCCAATATTGATATAACAACAGACAAATATTGTCTGTTCATAACGTCATACAATCAGGTAAATCTGATAAAACTGTGACAACTTCTTGAATTCCAGGGCAACATCTTCAAATGCTGTGGTTCAAATAGTTTTTCACATGAAGGGCATGCAAATTGACTCAA
Organism: Mola mola; assembly: GCA_001698575.1. Taxonomy (NCBI): domain Eukaryota; kingdom Metazoa; phylum Chordata; class Actinopteri; order Tetraodontiformes; family Molidae; genus Mola; species Mola mola. Next base: position 347,182 of record KV751341.1, on the reverse strand, counting down.
ATATTGACGACAAAACCTCAGTGGAGAAGACTTTATCCAGGGTCTCTAATGTAAGAATTGTACTTTTAAATAAATGTATTCCTGACGATGTGAGATGTGAGAACCTATCCCTGTCTTCCACTCTGCCATTGTATTAATGATGGGTTGAATCATCGTGAAAATAAATTAATCCTCTTTATTCTAATGACCCTTGGTGTGAGAGGCATTTAATATCTTGTCTTTTCAGAACAACAGTCCTCAAAGCTAAAACATTTACAGGAAGAGACTATACAGTACAGGAGAAGATACTCTATGCTGCAGAAACTGAAGATTATAAGATTATCCAATTTTGCTTAAAATATGAGTGAATGATTAAGATTAGTTGACATTAGTTAGATTAGATGGCACTCTGTGGAAGCAGGACCCGCACAAACATAACTATAAATTTCTTAGTCTAAGATTACATGTACACTACACACTAGTGTTAACACAGTTACAAAAGATTATATATATGTGTGTGTTTGCTCATAGATATTGTTAAATTCTACACAATGGTCCTACCAGTTAAAATGAGGGAATCAGACTGGATGTAATGTATGTGAGGATGCAGGTCAGCTCTGCTTTGTAACCCATATCATAGGTGGTGAGGGATCGTTTACTTATTATCTTTAATGACTTCATTGCAGCCTTGGGAAATAAAGTTCTAAATACACAGGACCCCTTGAAAATGTCCTGAAGGTAGCAGCCCACCTAGCCTCTGTTGCTAGAGGGTCCAACATGGACCATGGGCTCCATGCTCAAGTATCACAGTCCGTTTAAACTAAATTGTTGCACAGAAGTCCATTGACTCATAATTTGTCAATAGGCTAATTAATTAAAGAGCGTTTGAAATGCAAAGTGTTAACATATCAGTTAAAATTAGAGCAGGGGATAAAGGAACTTGCTTGATCAGTGTTTAACTACAAAAACACATCAACAAATGTGATTACATATTGTAACACAACTCAAAGTGATTTAACATCTGTCACCACCACACACGAGGTACCAACCAGACTTAGGATGAGGCCTTGACTGGAACTACACTGATTTCATGATGTTCATTTGTAGGACTGTGTATCACAATTGCCATTTGCACCATATTTCTTTTTTTAACATGCCATTTATTTATTTACACACCCACAGTCAAAATGCATTGTGAAATATTTATTATTCAGCATATCCATCCTGTGTACTCAGGTGCAATACCTGTGTAATTACTGTGAACCATATCAAATCAAATCAAATCAAATCTACTCTTATTTATAATCCCAAATTACAAATTGTCTCACTGGGCTTAAACAAAATGTGTAGATGTGACAGGAAAAACTTAAAAAACTCTAAACAGGGAAAGATAAAAAACCTCAGGAAGAACCACAGAGGAAGGGTCCCTCTTCCTAGGACGGACAGACATGCAATAGATGTACAGAACACAACAACACGACAATAAGAGTTTAATAAAAATGTAGCAGTTAATGAGTCTATAAATCCAGATGTATGATAAATCTCTTGACCCAGAAGCAGGTGTAGTTTGTTTGTTCAGGAGTCAGAGTGGTCCATGTATCCAGATTTGTGTGTTGCTTATGAAATCTATAAATCCAAGAGTATGTGGAATCTATAAATCCAGAGGTATGTTAAGTATTTTAATCTAGACGCAGGTATAGTTTGTTGGTCCAGAAGTCATTGTAATCCATGGATCCAGATGTGCGCAGCCCAATCCAGTTTAGGATCCAAGTCACAAGATCTCCTGTCCTAATGTGGGCAGTAGACATCAGGCAGGACCACAGCAGCAACTCTCTCTGCAACTTAGAAAACCTGCATGATGATAAAGCACAAAGACTCCAGGGAAGAAATAAAGTTAGTATAATGTTTCGTAAGGATATGGACAATTAGAGGAGCAGAGATAGAGTCAAAGTAAGAGTCAGAGGGAGAGGTGAAGAGAGGAGCTCAGAATATCATGGAGTTTTCCCCCGGCAACCTAAGCCTATAGCAGCATAACTACATAGGCCAGCCCTAACTCTAAGCTTTATTGAAAAGGAAAGTTTTAAGCCTACTCTTAAAGGCAAAGAGCGTGTCTGCCTTCCGTACCAAGACTGGAAGATGGTTCCAGAGGAGAGGAGCTTGATAGCTGAAGGCTCTGCCTCCCATTCTACTTTTGGAGATTCTGGTGATCACCAGTATGCCTGCATCCTTGGAGCGTAAGGTTCTGGTTGGGTGATAGGGTACTATGAGCTCTTTAAGATAGGGTGGTGCCTGACCATGAATATCTTTGTAGGTGAGGACAAGGATTTTAAACTTTGTTCTTGATTTAACAGGAAGCAAGTGCAAAGAAGCCAGTACGGGAGAAATCTGGTCTCTGATGCTGGTTTTTGTCAGTACACGTGTTGCTCCATTCTGGGCAAGCAGGCGAGTGCCTGCTGGCCGGGACTTTGCCCATGGGGTCCGGTCGGGCTCAGCCTGAAAGGGAGACATAGCGGTCTGGCGCTATGTGGATCGGGTGGCAGTAAGTGTTAGAGGCCTCGGCAATCCGATCCACAGTTGCTTAAGCTGGCTATTGGGACATGGAACGTTACCTCTCTGGTGGGGAAGGAACCTGAGCTTTTATGGGAGGTTGAGAGATACCAGCTATAGTCGGGCTCACTTCAACGCATTGCTCGTGTTATTGAAGAAATCTTCTCGAGAGGGGTTGGACTCTTTTGGAGTTGTTCCAGGTGAGAGGTGGAGAACAGATATGGGCTTACTAATAGCTCCCCAGTACTCTGCCAGTGTGTTGGATTTTAACCTGGTGGATGTAAGGGTTTCTTCTCTGAGCCTTTGGGTTGGTGAACAGGACCTGACTGTGGTTTGTGCCTATACACCAAACAGCGGTTCGGAGTACCCACTGTTTTTGGAATCCTGGAAGGGTGCTGGAAGGTGCCCCAACTGGGGACTCCATTTTTCTACTGGTAGACTTCAATGCTAATGTGGGCAATGACATTGAGAACTGGAAGGTTTGATTGGGAGAAAGGGCCTGTCCGATCTGAACCCAAGCAGTGTTCTGTTATTGGATTTCTGTGCTACTGTGGCGGACACTAGGGGCTATGTCTCTCACCCAGCAGGTTGTGAGCTGGGGGCGTGGTTTACATTCCCAGGTTTTCTGGTGCAAGGTTGTTCCTGTTTCAGTTTAGTTTTGGAACTGAGGAATAAAGTTTGAACTCGCCTTCGTCTCCCATGCGTTTCCTCATCCTGCCACACTATCACAGTTTGCACATAACTAATGCCCATGTTCAGCCATAAGCGTGTCCCTAAGTGCACCTGGCACCAGGACACCCTAGGTCGACAGTCAATGATTGACTTTGTAGTTTTATTATCTGAACTGCGGTCGTATGTGCTGGACCCTTGGGTGAAGAGAGGAGCAAATCTGACAACTGATCACCACCAAGTGGTGGGGGAGGATATCAGATTGACCAGGCAAGCACAAGCATATAGTGAGGGTCTGCTGGGAACGTCTGGCTGAGGACCTTGTCAAAATGGTCATCAACTCCTATTTAAGGCAGAACTTCAAACTGCATCCCGGAGGTGGTAGCAGACATGGAATCCATGTGGGAAACGTTCCATGCTGAGGTGGCTGTTTGAAGCTGTGGTAGCAAGGTTGTTGGTGTTTGTAATGGCAGTAAGCCCATAACCCACTGGCTGACACCAGAGGTGAAAGGGGTCCAGCTGAAGGAGACCTACAGGGCATGGCTGGCTTGTGGGTCTCCTTAGGCAGCAGACAACTACAGGCAGGCCAAGCGATCCTCGGCTCGGGCAGTGGCTGAGGCAAAAGAAATATGGGAGGAGTTTGATGAGGCCATGGAACAAGACTTCCAGTCTTTGCCAAAGAAATTCTGGCAAACTGTCTGGTGGCTCAGGAGGGGAAAGTGGCACCCCATCCACACAATCTTTGGTGCTTGTGGGGAGCTGCTGACAACTAAGTGTATAGTCAGGCCGTGGAAGGATTACTTTGAAGATCTCCTCAATTCTACCAACACGCAATCGGCAGAGGAGGCAGAGCCAGAGGATTATGGGGTGGACTCTTTCATCAATGGGATCAAGGTCCCAGTGAAACAACTTGGCAGAGACGGCGCCCCAAGGGGGGATAAGACTTGCCCCAAGTTGCTCAAGGCTCTGGATTTTGTAGGGCTGTCCTGGCTGACACGCCTCTGCAACATTGTGTGGACATTAGGGACAGTACCTTGGCAGACAGCAACCCGTTGTGGTGAAGAGAGAGCTGATACAGAAGGCAAAGCTCTGAATTTACCAGTCAATTCACGTTCAAACTCTCACCTATGGTCATGAGCTTTGGGTAGTGGCTGAAAGAATGAGATCACGAATACAAGCAACCGAAATGAGTTTCCTTCACAGGGTGGCTGGGCTCAGTCTTAGAGATAGGGTGAGGAGCTCAGATATTCAGGAGGAGATCAGAGTAGAACTGCTCCTTCTCCTTGTCGAGAGGAGTGTTATGGGCATGCCCATACAGGTGGAGACCCTGGGGCAGACCCAGGACACACTAGAGAGATTATAACTCTCGGCTGCCTTGGAACGTCTTGGCGTCCCCCCGGAGGAGCTGGTGAAAGTGGCCAGAGAGAGGCATCTGGATCTCCCTTGTCAGAATGTTGCCCCAGTGACCTGGACCCGGCTAAGTGTCAGAAAACAAATGAACAAAGAACCATTTCATATTTAATCAAAGGTAAACAAAAAAACTTAAAAAACTAATGACGCATCATGAGGCAAGATGTGTTATGATTTTGTTGACAATAAAAAAGCATAAAGGTAAGGCACGTAACAGATTTGAACTACTGCAAAATTTTCATTTCCATTTGGTTGATATCACTTGGAGCAGGAGAGAACAAGCAAATACTTTCAAATGTATGGTCAACTATCTATAGTTACCTTACAAAATGATATGGTAATCTCTTTAAAGGAGGCAAACTTTTGACATTAACATAGGATGTTTTCATTACGCCAAGAACAAGAAGATTTTAACTGGATGAAGTGGCTATATTATTGTGTTGCTCTTGGGATTGTTTTCTTCTCTGACATCCTGGAAAACAGGAACCTCTGCATGTAGCTTGTCAAGACAGTACTAGACTACCAAGAGAGGTCATTTCAAATAAAAAAAAAAATTAATAATAATGATGATGATGATGATAATGATAATAATAATAAACAGACTTAATAATAGCACGTCCAGAACATCGTTTATATGATGCTATCTGAGTCGTTGCATGTGTTTTCTGTAAAATTTTGCAATAGTATATGTGTACGTATTCATATTATCAGAACTACTGATACCACTAGTAGTATTAAACTGTGTAACAATATAACGGGCCACAGGAAAAGCCTTATTTTCAAAACGGCGATGATACTGCATCTCTTCATAAAGCTGTGAGCAACACAGGATAAGGTCAAAAAAACTATCATTTTGAATAGAAACGCTTTTCTAGTAATACTCGACTTTTGGACACGTGCCCAAGTGGTTTTATTTTGAAGGGCTATAAACGGATGTTTAACTTGTTATTTGAAAGTCCACGGCAACTTTAAAACTTACCCTCATTTCATCCGTTCGTCAGTGAATACACACAGGTAAATCCTCCTGCCGTTTAAGCAATATTTTAGTTTGCTGTCATCTTAATATGTTAATTTTAATAGTCGTTGTTACAGAAACGTCCCGCTATTAACCCAAACGTGTGTCTTATGCATTCACCATCAATACATTTTCGGTTTGCCAAAGTAAAGTTCACTTGTGTTCGTGAGCAGGGGTAGCCACCTACAAGCTGTTAACACAGGTTAGCCTAGCTAACAAAAGCAGATAAGTGTTCGCTCGCGTTAGAAATTAGCTTCTGCAGTTAACTAGCTATCATCTTTACAATTCAAAATACCCTCGATATGTCTTAACGGATATATATACTGATGTTGACGGCAGTTCAATTACATATGATCGTTGTGCGCTTAGCTAAGTAGCTCACAAGAACGTACGCAGAATTCTCTACTTAGCTGATGGACGTCACACCAGGCTTAGTACAAACTTAAAGGTTAATAGTTACCTCATCTATGTCCGTAAGCACACTGCCAATACTACGTTTTTGGCGACCCTTGGTAATGCAGAATTGGGTGTCTTTAGTTGCCTTTGGGTCTTATTTATTTGCCGTAACGTAATATTTTCCAACTTTTCCAAGTTTGCTAGCTATCCACTACTGACAGTCCTTCAAGTCACGTTATGTAACGTGACTACAGGAATGTTGTGTACATTAGATCGTTGTTTCGATTTATTAAAGCGATCGTATTGGAGTTTTTTTTTTCCTTCAACAACGTAGGTTATCGGGTTATCGGACGTTAACTACATGATTAGCCTGCTTCTCAGTAGTTCGGTGTGCAGCTAGCTGATAGATCCCATAGTACAAGAGGACTTGATGCGATCCTGAAACTCTTAAGGGTCCATAATTCGGGGCCGGCGTTCACTACAATCACACATTAACGCTGGAGTCTTAACGTGGTCAACATAACAAGGCATGCCACTGATTGAATGGTTGCTGTAAATTAGCGTTTGCAAATTATAAGTTGAAATATAGATTGTTAGCTTGCATCGCCTGCAATCGGACAATGTAAATTATTTCAGATAACTGTCGATAAGTTGTCCCTGTAAGTCACCTTAATGTCCTGATGTTATTATGCTAAGTTTCTAGTTAACACCTGTTGTAGGCCCTGAATGTGAACGTTGGTGCGTCTTTGCTAAACTCCCAGCTAACTATTGAGTTATGGAAAGACAACGCTAATGTTTATAGGCGACTAACATGGTTGTTCCTGTCGCTTTTGCTCAAACGTGGTCGATTTTTTTTGTGTGCTCTTTATTAAATCTTACTAAACTCACGCTTTTTTCAGTCAGTCGGTTTTTTCTTGGCAGCAGCAACGATTACTCTAAAAACCTAAACAAATTTTCTGAGAAGTGGCGATTTAGCAGTTGCAGTTATCTGAATGTGTAGCACATCAACACTGGATTGTTGTCAGAGTTGTTGCATTCAAGACCGTTTCTACAATGTAAAGATAACTAGATTCACATTGAGCAGATGTAGATTTCATAATCTCTGTAGATATTTCTCTCTGCAGCTGATGATTTGGTAGTTGATAGCACTGGGATACTCAGGCCAGTTTGACACAGAAATTACAAATACATTGAAATTACATTGGAATTAGTTAAATTTGTAAACTTCAGTTTTATTTCTAGTATATTGGATCTCCCATTTTATGATTTTTCATACTGACACATATGACACAACTCTCTTCCTGTTTAATAAAGAAAATTGGACGATTTGAACTATAAGGTGATTGATGATTTCATTATAAGAATAAACAATCTTTCCTAAAAGGAAAATTCGGTCCCTGAAAGTTAGAACATTGAACGGTTGTTCAGAAAGCAGGGCCTGCCAGTTTGTGTACAAGCATATTTCTAGGCTTGTGTGTAGTTCCAGGAGCCTCAAAATTATATTGATTTATGATGGTAGAAGAATGACATGTTTATGTGTTTTGTCCAATCAGTGCATGCTTTGTGCAAATGTGAACGGTTCCCCCTCCCCTGAGACTACATAATGTACTTTTAAAGACAAGTTTGCACCTTGCACTTTAACCCCACCCTGGGAAATTCAGTTTGATTTATTTTTATTGTTAAAATAAAAGTAAAACTTGTTTTGAGTAATGTCTTAATCATTTATGTTTTGTGTTATAAAAGGGAAAAAAAAACAAAACAATTTTTAATTCATTTTGGTGTGAAAAAAAAATATACAATTTTATTTTTAGGCCACATCGCCCAGCCCTACTGCCAAATAAAATAATTCGGTCATGTGTGGCCACTTTCATCCATTTATAAATTGTTTTTTATAATGAGGAGCTATGAAGATAAATAATAAAACATGTTATTGAAAAGAGGAACATTGTTATGGAATGTAAAGTGTGGGACTGGCGTCAGAAAGTTACTGATTGTGAAAATTAATCATGATTATATTTCACCACTAAATTCACTCTCATGTCTGTGATTATATTTTTAATGTGACAACTGCACATTGTAGCAAATTTATTATGCTGAATTTAGGTCTGTCCCATAATGGACACATTAAATCACAACTCAAAGTTCAAATTGTTTGTAATTCTTAAATATAAGCTGTGATAGAACAATCAATTTTTGTAGGCAGTGTTCTTTTAATTGCAGTACTAGCAGTAGAAATGGACTCAACAGCCAGTCAGAAACATAAAACCATCCAAAGTGGTTGATAACTGCTTTATCATTTCTTTAAAGTAAAAGGTAGTATGAAATGCTGTGAAAAAAGTTAATATTCTCTAAAGAAAAGAGAAAATTGTTTTTCTGCATCATTAACATTTGTTACCCGGGCGTACTATTGTAACTGTACCCACTCTTTTGATCGTATTACTGTATGTACTGTACTTTAATGTATGGCTTTACTGCATGAAAGTATTTGGTTATTAACCATGACATTACTTTTCATAATATTTTTGTTTTACTGTGAATCTGTAGTGTCTGATCAGGACTAATGGAAACAACAGAAGTTTGTGATATTAATGTTGCCACCAGAAAAATATTAGGAGGCAGTGATTTTCCATCCGACTTGGACAGCCCGTGTCAGGTAAACACTGTCAACATGTTTTTTGTTTGGGGGTGAGTTTAGTATACAGTCATTTTCAAGGGAAAAACAACTGTTATTCCAATTATGTCTTTCGACTCCTTTTATTTTCTTTATGGTTATTTATTCTGTTATTGTTTAGGAATGAGTAGTCGTCTGTGTATTTGTGTCATCAGGAAGAAGTTCCAGGGTGTGGTTTGGGGTTGTGCTGTGCTGGGGAGGAAAGAGGGGAAACTCCAGGCAGAGAAGACACTCCCAGTGATCTGGTGGAGGCTGAGCTTGACCCTGGAGGAGATCCCAAGACTGCAGAGGACAAGGCTTTTGGTAGAAACATTACAATTTATCTTATACTCACACTAGGCCATTCATACCATGCCCAAGTACATTTGATTAGTGTGAGCACTCTGTACCATGCCATACCTGTTCCATTCGTTGGCCCTGCATTGCTGGAAGAGGTGTACTCCAGCATGGTACGGTTGCTCTTGCATGAGCGCAAGCATGGGTACACAATGCTGACATGAGAATATAACTGGTAGCGCTTTCACACCGACACGGCTTTGTGCCGGTTCTAGTTCCCGCACTTACTTTTGAACCGGCCAGGACGTTCACACTAAGAACCTTTTAGGTTCAGGATCCGAAAAGTTAGTTCATACACGAACCTAAAAATAGCTTGTTCTTCGTTGCGAACTGTGGCGTTCCAATGATCTTTTTATCAGGAAGGAGAGCTAAACAAGAGTTGGTTGCCGCCTGCCATTTAACAAAAACTAGAAGACTAGAGACAAACAAAGAAGGGCCAAGACCAACTCTATATTGAAGAAAGTTTTTCAGCGGTCTGCAGGGGGAAACAAAATATTTATTTGAAATTTGGACATCCCTGAGTTGCAGGAGAAACTGAAAGGCAAAGGCAGCACCTGTGTGCTGCATGTGGAACTAGCAGACGAGGACGCAAAAACACTAGAAAAACACTCAGTATATGAGTCAGGCCCAGTGTGGGAGTGGGGAAGGGAATGGTACGCAGCAACTGGACCAAGTTTGAGTGTGCCCTTTCTGTAAAATATTCCTCATCATTTTTAACAATATAAAGCTAAACTAGCTAGAAAGGATGATGATTTATTTAAAATCTATTGTTTTTGAGTGAGGACAAAAAAATGTTTTGCTGAGTCGTTATATACAGGTCAGGTTTTGTATATATTGTCCAGTAAATGTTTTGTTGCAATTTCATTTTACATGCAAATTAAACAACCTCAGAATGGAGAAAGCCTGGGGCACTCCCTGTGATCTTTGGCCGGCTCCCTTAGGGTGACTCGGACTCTAGGTTGAGAGTGACTGTCATTGAGCCCACAGTGATCAACATGACGAGCAAGCCGATGCCTAATTGGTGGTGAAAAAAATCCAGCATCGGTTATATGGCCGATGTTTTGAATCCAGGTACAGCGGCGTTAAACAGGCAGACATGCCAGTGTTTCCCCTACCATTATATAAGGGGGGCGCCATGCCCCCTCAACGGCATCCCCTGCACCCCTTGAAGGTAAAGTTTATTTTATATATAGTGCCAGATCACACCAGAAGTCATTATCAAGGATACCTTGTCCTTTTATTTAAGAAACTAAATAGCCTTATGTTATTTATCTTATTTACACAACGGCACGTCATTTCTGTCTATACATGGTTGCGCGTTTACAATTCTCCTCTGCTCTCTGTATCGCGCACGGCAGAATTCCGCCCCGATGCGCGCACAGACCAGTGGAAAGAGAGAGCGAGTCAGGCAATATGTCGCATCAACCACCTGAAAAGCAGACAAAAGATATCTGCGTTCTTTTAAACGCTCCCAGGGTGGTTAAGATGGCAACACTCGCTGTCCTGCGAGTAGCAGACAGTGCTGCACATCCTGCCCCTGTCAAGTAGCAAAAGTCCAGTCACCAGCGGATGACAGGTTTGGACCCAGCTTGGCTGTCAGAGGGGAAATACTCCCTCTGGCTGTTCAAGACTGATCTTGGTAAGTAAGATACAATGCAGTGACAAAAACTGCACACTTTGTGGATAATTGTCATAAAGTTACTACGTCAAATGGCCACAGTACAAACAGTACCAATCTCTACCAACACTTAAGACAGCACTTAGAAAAGTATGAATGAAAGTGAGAGGGAAAGCAGAGGCGAGTAACGACAAGGAGACAGATAAAAGTTGTCAATTCCCATTATAACAACAAAGCTGACTTACAGCGACATTTGCAAATGTAATGCCCTACAACAAGACCTCACAGAGCCATAAATAAATCAGAGTTCAAAAACCACTTGGGTTGAATGTTGCTGATAGTCTCCATCAGCTGTGCTCACAAGAAACAAGCTTTGAACCAGAGAGCTTTTAACATGAGAAGTAATATTTTATCTAGGACTAGGACGATATGTTGTACTTTTGACAAAAAATGGAATTACAACTATTAAATGATAACTATTCTGTACATTTTTGGTGCTCATTTCTGCTTCTACAACTTTCTACCGAACTATTCTATTATATTAACTATTATATTATTCCTCTGATTTTGCCTTCTATATAGCACTGCTGTGACCTGTGATTTTGTTTTACACAACAACTGCTTTTATAATGTAACTATTGTTAACTTTGATTATTATTATCAGTGATGTTGATAGCTTTTCAATATAATGAGTCCCTGGGACCCACAGGTGGTGATTTGAGTGGGTCCCTAATAAAATTTAGATTTTTTTATATTGGTACATTTGGTGATACATTCATTTACTGTATGTTCAAAATGTGGCTGAAATTGAAATAAACAATTAAAATTCTAACTCTGACAAATTTATTGCAAAACTGTCACAGCATACATATAAAATAAAATGGCATTTTTTAAGCAACATAAATGGCCCCAAAAAAATCTGAAGTAGTATTAATTATATATCATCAAAAGTGCTGATTTTAACACAAAACATTCTCATCAAAAAAACAAAACACTCACCAAATAAACACCCACATCTTGTAGTCTTTGCATTAACTAAATCAACTGAACTTACACAATCTGTGTAAAACTTTTAGCACAACAATTAAACTTACATACTATAGTTAAGTTTTAAGAAAAAACGATGCAGTTATTCTTGTGGTGTATAGTAATCAAGTCCATAGTATATATAATGACCACTTGTACTTCATATTGTACAATTTTCTCTGCTTGACCTCTTTCAATTTGGCCAGTGTCTCTTCAAAAGGGAACTCTGGACTTTCTGAACACACGTTAACCTTGAGACAGGCTGTTCCTGTGAGCAGAGAACCCTCGTTCACAGCCAGGGCCAGTTGTTTTAGGTGATATTTAGTCACTAATACCTGAATATTGTCTAAATGCTCTGCTTACCGGCCGTGTGTTTATTTTGTTCGGCGGCATTTTCCTGGTTTACTTTCGTTCCTTTGCCGAATGAATGTGTAGACAGCGTCTGGGCCTAACGATATGGCGGCCGCTATTCAAAGTATTTTTTATCACAGCCACCGGAGTTATGTTCTCTTTATTTCATTACAGCACGCATGACCACAGCATCGAGCAGTGGAAACATTAATTTATTCAGCTATATGAAGTTTGCATCCTTAAATCTTGAAATTAAACCTCGTGACTGGGTAGTTGTTACGCTGGTGGCTAAACTAGCATGTCGCGAGACTGTGCACACGGGGTTTCGCCTGTGTTGACGCGGCGCTTTGCGTGGTCTCCTGAAAGCAAGTTTCTCGTGCCGGTTACTTTTAACACAAGTTGTTGATCGTTGTATCGTTTTACACAGGATAAATAAGGTGCATCCCCGGGACGCATGGACAGTGACTTTAATGCGTCTTTTCAGATTTTGATGACCGCGTACCTAGCAACATCTCTGAATTATTATCATGTCTTCTATGGCGCTGTGAACTAGGAGTTTCTTTGATGTCATTAATGTCTTTTGTAATTCAGTAAATGCTGTCAGCAATCACATTACCTTTGCATATTTCTTTTCAGAATTGCAATTTGTCTTGTTTGATCTTTAATTTTTGACCATATTAAGGTTTATCTTCCTGCTTTTAAATGTTTGATTTGTACTTTTAGCTTTACAGTATATTGCAGTTCAGCTAAGTCCAGTTTTTTGCTGTGGTTTGTTTTAGGAAAGGAGGTTGTTCTTTTGATGCAGGCTCTGAACTCCCTCGCCACTCCTGAGGAGAAACTGGCTGCTTTATGCAAGAAATATGCAGACCTGGTAAGCCGAACATATAAATATCTTCAATTTAAGAGCCAGACAAAGATGGTGAAGCCATGAATATTGAGTCACTAACCAGCTATTGAACCTTCTGAGGGAATCAGGCTCCCAACCTGTGAATCACTGTCCACATCTCAGTTTTGTTCCCTTTCCAGTGATCAATTGTGTTACAGTTTTAAACGCTCGAAACTCGTAGCTATCAAGCAGAATTGAAGAAACCTCTTTGAGTTTAAACATCTCCAAATCTGCCATATTTCATTTCATTGAAATAAATATTTTGGCTTCATGTGTAAAAACATTTTCTTTGACATTAAAAGAAAACTGCAGTTTAGCAGCTCTGTGTTGCTCCCGCCACAAACACTCATGAAGGGCAGGGTGTAGTATTTTTTGAAGGTGATGTTTATGTTTTCACCTTAACGTTTGGTCCATAAGACATCAGAAGAGCACACAGTCACAGTTTTTCCTGTTTTATCAAGGGTGTTAAGCTGTTTTCAAATGTATGAATGTGTTTTTCTAAATTGAAGGTGAAGTATATTATTTGTTATTGATAGAATAGTAGCTGAGTAGTATTACCAGGTATTGGTTGGTTGGTATTGGATCTACTCCACCTTTAATGTTTATTTAAGAGGTATGATGTTTGTCCAGTTGGAGGAGAGTCGCTGCATGCAAAAGCGGCTGAAGGCACTGCAGAAGAAGCAGTCTCAAATTGTGAAAGAGAAGATTCACCTGCAGGGGGAGCACAGCAAAGCCATCTTGGCCCGTAGCAAGTTGGAGAGCCTGTGTCGAGAGTTGCAGAGACACAACAAGACACTGAAGGTACACCTCAGCCTACTGTTATTGTCTTTTACCATACAGTACTACCCTACAGCACTGTCTTAAGACCACCCCACAACCACTCTGTTTGTCCCATCTTTCAGCCTTTCTTGACATGTGCAATCCAAAGCACGTTGTTTCTCTGTTGATGTTTGTTAGTGTAAGGAGCACAGATTTCCCTCTCCTCGTAAAATCCGTGCTGACCACTTCTTGCCTCTTGTGTTTCTTTTGAATTTTTGGCAGGACGAAAATGCCCAGCGGTCTCGGGAGTATGAGGAGCAACGGAAGGAGGCCATGCTGCACTTCCAGATGACCTTGAACGATATTGAGGTGCAAATGGAACAGCATAGCTCTCACAACACCAAGCTGAGGCAGGAGAACATGGAGCTGGCTGAGAAGCTCAAAAAGCTCATCGAGCAATACGAGCTCCGAGAGGAGGTAAGACTGCTGAAAATGCCTTTTTCTTCTTTGGCTTGTGGAGTTAACCTTACCTGTACAGCTGGTTTAAAACAATTGATTTGTCAGTGCATTGCAATATATTTTATCCACAATTCATTATTCAGTACATTGAGTATCAATTCATAAAATCCCGAAATTTATCATTTCTGGCCTTTACGTTTTCAAATTAATTACAGCAGTTATAAAATGGTTGTCTAAGGTGAGACTATGACAAACTAGAAATAGAACTTTGATAATAAAAACTTTAACGAAATGTAAAGTTTTTGTTAACACGGCCAGACTAAAACGGTAGTGTTGCAAAATATCATGCAAATTGCATGATATTCTTCCTGTCTAGTCTGTTAAAATACAAGCAGTGTGCGCAGGCTGAATATCAGTGTTTACCTCCTCCTGCTCTGTGTCCAGACCATGGTTGGGGGACAGGAGAGATGTGCTTCAGGACTAACCCCTTTACTATAACCAGCAGTCAAGGAACAACACACAGCAGACAGAAAACATTTTTGACTAACGATAGGGGTATTCCTATTTATCAGCTCATTATCTCTATCAGTCGATATTGATAAGGTTGACTGGGATTAATTTATCGGAAAATAAAAAGGCATTCACTGATACCAGTGGTCGATAATAAACTGTTCTCTCATTAATTTTGCACCTGCTACATCTTCTGTCCTACACATGGCTGCAGCTTTAAAGACCCCCTCTGATAAAAATCAGGTTCTTGACCGTGTAAACATTTTCTTTTTACATAGAATGACAGTCATCATGACTACAATAAGCAGTCATTGCTGAGCATTTCTGAGCGTTAAATATCAGAATCATTGCATCCTTCATGAATAGTAATGACTAAAACTAAAACAAATATTTAAGGACATTGCGTCGACTAAAACTAGAATAAAAGTGACATAAAAAGGATAAGCATTTAACTAAAAAGCATTTTCTGTGTAAGGACTACGACTAAATCTAAAATAGCTGCCAAAATGAACACTGTTGATAACATACTGGACTGTTTATGATTCATCTTTGTTTATTAAGGAATATTGAAATGGCAAAATACATTTCAGGGTCAATTTGTTCTAAACAAAACAAATATTATTTAATGGATATCAGAAGACACTCTCATTAATCTTTAGTATTTCTCCCATTTACAAGTATTATTGAGCCAATACCGAAGCATATTGGAGTAATGTTTTATTGAATCAAGACCAAATTTTATTGTGACCCATAGAATGAAATTGAATAGAATGTAGAGGATCTTGACAATACACAGCTCTGCTTTAGATTCAGATTCAGAATACTTTATTTATCCCCGGGGGAAATTGTTAAAACTTACTGCTTACTGCTTACTTTACTGCTGTTTATTAAAATCAGTATTTAAAAAAAACTGAAACTGAAGGTATGGAACAGCAGTTTATCAGTTCTGATCACAGTAGAAATCGCTACAGGTCATCAGCCTAAAGGAAATCTGATGTATCTCTGGTAGCATATAGACAAGGTGTTCAAGCACAAGGAGCTGCAGCAGCAGCTGATGGACTCTAAGCTGCAGAGGATCACAGAGATGATGAAAGAGGTGGAGGAGAAGCAGCAGAAAGAGCGAGACTTTGTGAGTACATCCTCTGTTCTTCTTATCCCCATGGTCTGCTTTAATTTGCGGCCAGTAGTTGAGCAAAAATAAAATCGTAGTGGTGCTGAAAGTGTGCTTGCGTTTGAGAGCTGGGAAAACTAACTGTGCTGTGACACTTCAGTTGCTGAAGGATGTCACAGAGTCAAGGCACAAGTGTGAGCTGATGAAGGAGCAAGAAACACAGCTCAAACAGCAGGTGAACACCCACGAACACACTCAGTTTGGATTAGAACCAGGCTTATGGACTCTGCTATCATAAAGACTGTAGTTGATTACTTTTTTTTTTAAACTCTGTGTACGTCAACCCATTACTTGTTATGTCACCTAGCTCTCCCTGTACATGGATAAGTTTGAGGAGTTTCAGAGCACCCTGGCTAAAAGCAATGAGGTTTTCACCACTTTTAGACAAGAGATGGAGAAGGTGAGGCCAAGAAACAGCTCTGGTAATAACTGCTGGCTAGTTGCATCCTTTCGTGTGTCACTGGTTTCTCTGTTGGCTGCTAACTATCTGGTCTGTTACCTCCAGATGACTAAGAAGATCAAGAAGCTGGAGAAGGAGACAACACAATGGAGGACCAAATGGGAGAGTAACAACCAGGCCCTGTTGCAGATGGCTGAGGAGGTGAAAATGCATACCATATTCTCTCAACATGAAATGAGAAGCGGGACATCATTCTCATCTCTGTGTTGTAGTGTATAGCTGCCATCAAAACATGGCAATCATATCCTAGTATAAATTCTGAAAATAGGAGCAAACATTTGATACTTTGATTTACTTAATTGCTTAATGCATTATGTGCTCTAAAGCAGAAGCACCAACTATGTGTCCGTGCTTAGCCCAGCCTCTGACTGAACTCAACAGAAAGTCCCTTGTGTCTGCCTTTTCATTTTGTCTCTGTACAATTAGGAAGCAGATTGAAAAAGAAAAATGCAAAATTTAGCTTGAATTGAACTTGTTTAAGCTTCCTTTGTTTTTTATTAAGTCAGTCTTTGCGAAACTAAAAATATTTTTGATTTTTCACTGTGTCTGGAATAATGCTACTTTTGAAATTCATCATGCTGTTTTCATATAATTTCTGACAGATTTCAGGATTAATTCTGTTCCATTTCTTTTATGCCAACAAACACATCAAACAGCTTGACAAGATAAACTTTACTCAAGGCGCAGACTACTACTGTAGTGATGATATAAAATTATGTTGTTGTAGAAAACACTGCGTGACGGACACTTCAAGGCCCTTCAGGGGAAGCTGGAGCTACTGGAGCGGCTGTGTCGAGCCCTGCAGAAGGAGAGAAATGACCTGAACAACAGGCTCAGCCTCCTCCAGAAACAGGGAGACAAAGAAACATCAGCCCATCCTGAAGCTCAACCAATGGAGCCTTTATCCAGGGAGGAAGAGGAGGATGAAGATGACGATGAAGAAGACAATGAGGAGGGCTTGCCACAGGATGATGGGCTGAAGACGGAGGGCATCCACCAAGCTCCCTGACCACCTGTACTGGACCCTACATTGGCAACTAGGAATGAAACCACTACTGCTCCACCAAGCAGCAGCCAGCTTGCAGAGATGGCGAGCACACTGCAGGACTGAACCAGCCCACAGGGCTTCTGAGGAGGGTTCATACGCCCCACCTCCTTCTATCACTAGCCACAGAAACATGAGATTTCTTTTGTAATTCTAGACTTCACTCTCTAGGCCCCTATACTGAAATTGAACTTAATGATTTATCACTTTAGTGTATCAGTTGAAAACAGTTAAAATTGTATCATGGATTCTTGTCAAACTGGCCAGTTTTACATTGGCTGTAATAATTGGCTTCGATTTATTGATTGACTTTCATTCTTCCTGTTCACTATCATAAGTGTAATTTCATGTGAAATTTTCATGCAGCCAATATCAAGCTTCATGAAGTTAAATTGACCTTCTATCTCTTCACTCAGTTTCTCACTGTCGTGTCAGATGTCGTTTTGATTCAGTTCAGAAGTGAGTTCATCATATTGTCATAGGTCATTTCTCATCAGTGTAACTGCAGTTGGAGATGGAACGTATCGTAGAACAAGGAACAGTCTGTATTAGCCACAGGGTATTAAATATTTAATGATCACATATCATTGGATCAGTTTAGGTTTTTATCTTCTCTGTCAGGGCACTTGTGACTTCTGACTGTCAGCTGCTGTAGCTGCAAAGCTGAATTACAACATGCTAGTTAGCTGGAAAAGTGCTGCCTGATGGGCAGTTCCACAAAAGCCTTTACTCTTACTAGTCATCAGAGTTGTCAATTTGATAGTTTCAATTTTCCGAATCAGTTGATAGGGTTGAACAAGTGGATTTGAAGATCTGGACCCAGGCTACACATTCTGCCCACTCGTGCTCTGAGTAAATTAGGGTACTGTTGTTCTCTTTGCTCCTGTTAAATAAAATGGGGGAAAAGTGGCCCTCTGGATAACAGTGAGGCTTACTTGATTTGTTTCTCAGATGAAGTTGTAGATATATTTGGTTACATTTGTGTGAACTTGACCTTTGGAAATAGAAACAGCTCTACTAGCTAGCTTGGGTGCTAACTAGATGGCCAAACCCAGCTCTTAACAGGCTGTTAGCAAATTCAGAGTTGATTTTTCCCTCCGTTATGGCGTTGGCAGTGTTTTGAAAGTAAATTTGGGCTCCATTTCATCACAAGGTAGGTCTTTGGAACAAAAATTCCCTCAGTCTGCCTGTTAAACTCTGGCTGGCTAGGACCACTTGCTTCAAGTCTGAACTTCTAATCTGGATACCCCCAAAGACATAGGCTTGAATCTCTATGCTTTATTTTCTCCTGTAGATGTGTGAGGAGATGAAAATCTGTAGTTCTATGAAACTGAGTCCCTGGGATGATTAAGAAAGAGACTTGTAGTTCTGTTTCAGGTTCTGCTTTGAATCTTTTCCAGACTCTTTCCAGCAACAGCTATACCATGATCATGCGTTCATGTCCAACTTTGTGGAATTCATATTGTATGGTTCTGTATTAAGGTCATGACAAATTGAGAACAATTTTGAGAAAAGGGTCATAATGTTTTGAAAATCAAGTTTTAGCTCTGTTTTTTTGGAAGGGTCATATTTCAGAAAGACACCCTAATTTCGTGAAAATTAAGTAATGACATTTGAAGACATTTTAAGAGAGGTCAAAACACAGTGTAAAACATAAATAAATGAAATCAATAATTTTCAATCAAACTCCTGATTTTTCAAAGTGATCCTGCGCTTATGTATTAATCTCCTGCCTGCAGTCATGTGGTGACCCTCTCCTTATCTGCCCTAGTGAAGGATTGAGCCTTTGAAACACAATTCTATCACCTGTTTACCTGTGGAATGTTTCACTCAGCTGTGTTTGAACATTCCACATATTTCATTTTGTGTTTTATTCCTCCTTTCCTAACTAGTTTGAAAGGATCAATAAGTATCTGCTTATTTACAAAAAGATATTTACACAAAAAAAATTAATGAAGTTGAGGACAAACATTAAATATATTGTATTTGCACTCTTCTCAACTAAGAGTTCACAAAGGTGCAAATGACTTAATTTATTTTTGACATGATGTCCCATATTTGGACATCTGTGTTGTATTTTACAAAATGCTCTGATCAGATATCATGTAACATTGTTCTTGAAACATGACATTTTTCTCTCAAAGTTTTTCTCCTGAGTTGACCCAAATACATGAAGAAAGAATTCATTGAATCTGGATGTCAGAAGATGAAACCCAATAATGTGTAATAGCTAACAGTTGAGAGTTATATATATATATGAAAGTTGATCTCCTGAAAGGTGTTTGCTCCTTTCATGTATCATTTTGAACAAGTTTTAATTTATCTTAAATTGCCACATGTCAAAACCAGGACAGAAATGACTTGTTTACCTCAGGAATTATTTTACCTTCACTAAAATAAGGGAAAATTTCAAAGCAATGATAGAGGTCAGGATATTTGTTGTATTGTTGCTGGCTTGTTAACTTGAGACCTCTAAAGATGATGTGAAGAGTTGAAAGCTCAGTGATTATGCAGAATGTGATGCATGGGTTAAATGTGCATCTCAACAGCTGTTTTGATGTACCATTTTGTTTGGTTTTCTTACAGTCAGCTCAACGGGATGGACAGCGTTCTGCCTTCATCCACTGGAAAATATTATGTAAATTAATGTTTGAAACATCAGATGGGCCTTATAATTTGTAAAACATTATACTGGAAGGAAACAATGTGATCTCCTTTTCTAATGATTTGAATAAAAGACATTCATGTCCATCAGTGAGTCATAGCAATAGGAGTTATTGCTGGAGCTGCAGTTATTGTTCATGAGGAAACTCATCAGTTCTGGTCAATGAATGTGGCGGATCTATTGTCAGAAGTTCCTTTCACAAACTTTTTTTCTCTTATTTTACTCCGAGGTGTTTTCTATTTTAGCCACTCTGAGAAATATATACATTTTTTAATTTTACCCTGCTTGCTAAATTACTTGGGCTCAATGCAGTGCTTCTGCAATATAGCACTTAATTCTCAGCATCCTCGGTTGGACTCCAAGTCTTTCATTTGTAGATATAATTATAAATTGGATCATATGCAGCAGACATGAGTTGTAGCTGCAAATGTCTTTTGCTAACCATTTTGTGAGATTTATGGTTTGGACATACAGACTGCCTGTTGGTTAATGTGACTGGCTGTGATGTCCAGTCAGATTGATTTTGTGACCTTTGGCCTGTCTAAACTCATATTTATCTTCAGATTGCGTGAATCAAAGACAAACTGATATCAGGGTGTATGATATCCTTTTAGGACAGGTGTAGTCACCTCAAATGGAGGAAAGATCTGTCAGCAGGTTTCCCCTTCCTTTGGCGTTGCCCCAGATTGATTCTCAGGTGATGTCAGAATCTACCTCTGCAGGTTAGGGTAACTTAGTGGAATGAGTAACCATTGCTACAGAGCTTTTATTTTTTACTAAGAAAAGGTCTCCCCCTCCTCTTTGTAAAATGTTCTTATATTCCTATTTTGCTTTTCAATAAACAATTTGGAGAATTTGCAAAAACTGGATTTATTTCCTTTAGTTGTCATTTCCTCTGAGTTTAAAGTGAAGTGGGAGGTATCTTTAACATGCAGTACTTTCAAAAGGTGTTCATCCAGTCCTGTAAGAAAACCTAAAGGGGTGTTTATAGTATGAAAATGTTCCATTTAAGTAGAAGAGTCAGTTTTGAAAAGTTATAAAACTTTAATGCACCACAAACTGCAATTTTAACATTAAGAACAAACAGTTGAAGTTGAAGACAAAAATATGTGCGAATCTGTTGAGTGCACTCATTTAATCTGAGTTTCTGTGCCTCGTGAACAGGAAGCCAACACTACAGGGAACGTCTGAATGTCAATAGTCAGGTATGCATTATGTTTTGTATCAGAGACAAGTTGAGAAATAAGATTTGAAGGAGCATTTCTGTGGACATGCCCATTGTGCTTAGTTTTTAACTTTTCACACAGTAGTCACATTTTTTCCAAAAGAATGTCAGTACTCAGTCCATGATTCCTTCCACACTTCTGCTGTGGGTGGTTTTCTGGCCGTTAATGTGACAAAATGTAAATAAGACTTTGGCATACAACCACCTGAACAGGTAAAAAAACTTAACTGCAACTGTTGCAGCATTTTATTCCAAGTGCCAAAGTGCTATTAGGTACCCAAGCCAAGGTGACGTGAGCAGGATGAGTCTGCAATTAACTGTCTCTAATTCTCCACACTGTACTTTAGTGTGGGCAGCAGACTTGTCATTTTTCACTGGAGATGAGCTAAAGAGGGAAAGGAAAAGCTGGGTTTGGAGCTCAGGGAAGTGGAAGAGGGGTCATGCCTGCATGCCTTGTCCTCAACGTGTTATCATCCTTCAGGCCTCAAGCTCTGGCGCAGGGGTGTTGTCTGCTTCCTCATCATTGTAAATATTCTCTGCCTGTGAGAACAAGGAATACCATGACAAAATGCATATACCTTAATGTACAGAGGTACCTGAAAATTACACCCTGATACATCACTTAAGTAAAAGCCCTTAGATACTTTCCCCAGAGCATGGTACTATCATGGAACAGCACTGTTAAAAGGTAAGGTTCTGGTAACCATTGTTAAAATTATCATATTGATGTTGCTGACCCAGTTGAACTGGTTTAGAGCTTTCCCTTGAGCCATGTTTCCACCAAGCAGTACAGTACAGTTCAGTTCGGTATGGCACACTAGGGAAAAGTAAGCTCATTAGAGGCGTGCGTTTCCACTGGTAACCATACCATTACCTGATGGACAGGGTAGTCTCTCTAATAATGTCAACAAATAAACCGTAACGACAAACAAAGGAATCAATGAAGGACACCCAGCATTTCCTATAGTTTCTTTTCAGTATCCAGCAGTTGAATCACACTAAGTAAAAAGGTTCTGTTTGAGAAAAGGCTGCATGCCACCAGGAGAAAAAGGCGTTGCAATGAAGTGACAATTCTGTTAATCAATAGCCAGACTGCAATGGGTCAACCCCCTTCTTTATAGTATGGTATAGCTGTGGTTGGTACCCCAAGCAAAATGTGACAAAACTGGCACAAGGAAAACGCAAAAAAAAAAAAAATGTTATGTGGTCAGCCATCTTGTTATGCACTCATGACCACCCAGTGAAATAGGTATGAGCAAAAAACTCATCGTCTCAGGATGTCAAGCTAAGATTACATATTAAATGCGCTGACTTTCATCAAATTAATTCTGCCTACTTTGGTGAAATTAAAATAAAAACACCAACGTGACAGTAATGTACCTACTTTTCGGTTGTACTGAGCTGGTGATCAGCCATGGATTTTACCATGGACACATGCGACACTCTTGCTTTGTACATTAAGTCTGCACAAACTTATGTCTCTTTGGAAAGTCTCATAACATCTTCTTGGAGGTTATTCTGGTGTATGTACAAACAAAAAGGAAAATACAGTTTTTAAGTGCAAGCATATATCTGGTGCACCTTAGGTGTCACAGTATTGAGGTCAATATTTGCCAATAAGGCAGGAAGTAACTTTTCAATAACTTGGCCCTGACTGATGATTTACAGTGATTACAATGATTACACACAGTATCACAATTCTGATATAGTAAAACTGTATACATGGTCACTATATTCACCATCTGCCAGACTTGCATGATGTTGTCCTCGGACACAGAGCAGATGATCCAGGGTTCATTGGGATTCCAGGAGAAGTCAGAGATCTTGGCTGTGTGGCCGCCATGGATGAACTGATGGAAATTAGAAACAGAAACTTTAAAAACACTTCAACAGACAAGTACCAGTAACATCAGAGATGCTGTTTTAGCTTGAATTGTTAATGTAGATAGACGACCAACGACCAAGTGGTTGATGCCATGAATGACTGATTCAAGTGATGAAATACTGTAATGTTGATTTCAGACATCAATTACCAGCAATTCAGGAGGGCCATCCTCAGCATCTTCTGCTGACTGTTCCTCACCGATTTTACTTTGAAAGGAAAATCCAACAATCCAAAATTGAGTCCATCTTTGAAAAAGTTACTCTGTGCTTTATGTCATGATTTTAAAAATACTTACCAGCTCAACTGAGCTTAATTTTCCATTATGGAAGGATTTATATTTGCCATTTTCCGTTCAGCCTATGTTTTGAAGATTACACAGTGGTATTCTTCAGACTGATTTAACATATTTTGCTTCAAAGTCCTTAACAAAGTTACCACAATACACTTCACTGTTTGATATAGAGATATGGATGTTATGGTAGTTTTTTACCTTAGATCCCAGACATTGAGACGTCGGTCGGTGCCACTGGAGGCCAGGATTGTCTCATTGTGAGGAGACCATTGTACCTATTGAATTTCAGAATTGGTCACTTATAGATTAATGTAGCGAGTGCAGTATAAGCATGTTCTTTTTCTTTAAAAACTAAATTGATATCTTAATTTAGGTGATTGAGGATTAAAACTGTAACCAGAGGTCCACATCAATAGTGTTTACATCGGTGTTGATCTCCAACAGAAATGGCAGCTGTACATTATACTCAGAAGGCTTGTTGCGGAGCAAACGTGCCATTTGACCATTAGTGGTCAGCTGCAGCGGGTGTGGTCCATTCAAGGGCAATGTTTGAGCCAATCTGTGTCAAAATATGTTAGTTTGGTATGTCTCAGACTTTAATGGGGTGATGTTTACTCTATCACATACCTTCAAACTTGATCTTCTCTTATCATATTTGGGATTCACATGAGCATTATATTTTAACTTTATCCTATTCTAGAGGGTCAAATGTTTTTGTTGGGAGACCCATGACCTATTTGTATCCTACTACCACCTAAACTTTTAACAAACTTGCACTATACTACACTATACTACATATGATCTGTTTAGTGAGAAAGATGTCTGTTATACACATTCATACAAATATGTTTAACTAACAGCACACTGTCCTCACCTGGAAAATTTCATCCTTGTGGGACTCAAAGGAGTGGAGCTTTAGCTTGAGGTTCCTTAGATCCCACAGTGCAACAGTCTAAAACAAAAACAAATGTTTGCATTAAATATTCTTACCACTTTGTACAGATTTTAGCCCTTTATACAAAGAGAATCTGCCTTATCACCACATTGAAGGTTTGTTCATTCCTAGCCTTTGTTAGGTTTACTTAGAACCGAGCAGCTCTGTAATACAGCGCTTCAGTGTGGTTGTTTACACAGAAAACTGGCGCTGCAGAATCAAAAGAGAAGTGACCAGCGCAAGTGTAAATACGACAGCATAAGCCTTTAGCTTGACGTATTAGTCACGCTGCAGGAAGCGACCTCATCCAAACAAAGAAAGCAGACATGGCGAGTGGGGCCGGAGCGTCATTATTAATGAAATAGTCATTTGTCTGAGCGGTACTGTTGCAAGGGCACTGAAATGCAGGTCATATGAGAAAAATGTTGGAGTAGCATGTTGGCTTGTGTTGTAATCACAATGAAAATTTGAAAAATATGTCAATCACACACAATGCGTCTGCAATTCGCTTCCCATCCCCATCTCTCACTAGCCAACAGAGACAGACTGGCCTACTAACACTAAGGCTAGTCTTGGTGTTTAAGTTGAAGGCAACTGGACTTCTTGTAGTTCCTTGAAGACGTTTCGCCTCTTATATAAGAGGCTACTTCAGTTCTAAGTTTCTGGTAGGGAGTCCCCAGTATTTAACCTTGTGTAGGATCATTCACACCTAGGACAAAGGTTACAATGCCCACCCCCCCAATCTGTGTGTCACACATCCACCTACCCATCAGTTGGGTTGCTGTTGACCGAAAGAATGAGATCGCGAATACAAGCGGCCAAAATGAGTTTCCTTCTCAGGGTGGCTGGGCTCAGCCTTAGAGAGATGGTGAGGAGCTTGGACATCCGGGAGAGGCTCAGAGTAGAGCCGCTGCTCCCACATGTTGAGAGGAGCCAGTTGAGGTGGTTCGAGCATCTGGTCAGTATGCCTCCTCCAAGGACATGCTGGAGAGATTATATCTCTCGACTGGCTTGGGAACGTCTTGGTTTCCCCCCGGAGGAGTTGGTGGAAGTGGCCGGAGAGAGGAGTGTTTGGATCTCCCTGCTCCAACTGTTGCCTCTGCGACCCGGACCCGGATAAGCCGCAGAAAAAGAAACGAAACGAATACAATGCAGTTTTGAAATCCCTCCCCAGAAAAAAACTTAGTTACCGTTCACATCTTGGATCATGTGACCAACGACTCACATGATGAGTGACAACCCGACTGATGGGTGGGTGGATGTGTGACACAGAGACTGGGGGCTGGGCATTGTACCCTTTTTCCACTCTCCTAGGTGTTAATGATCCTCCACAAGGTTAAATACTGGGGACTCCCTACCAGAAAATTAGAACTGAAGAAGCCTCTTGGATGAGAGGAGAAACGTCTTCAAGGAACTAAAAGACATCCAGTTGCCTTCAACCTAGAACCAAGATTACCATGACCTGGATGACTGAAAATCTTCATAAATACAATGCTTAAGTCTACATTTTCGTTATATTAGCAAATGTCAAATTGGGCTGACACAGGTCGCTCTCATGTTCATGGAGATATATGGGAGAGTCTTAACATTAATGCCGCCATGAAGCCCTTTATCTGCACCAATCCAGAGAGTAGGGCCACATTTGGAGTTCTGTGATGCAGAAGGACGGTACAACATGTTGCTGCCACGGCGCAATGTACATGCTGTGTCTGGACTGGTCAGTGTACGTTTTGGATATTAGCTTTTCATATTTGGGTTGGCAATGAGCAAGTTGCCATCCTTGAATGTTGCACATTTAATCTTTTTTCGTTCCTCTGAAGTGTTTCGCATGGTGAATGGTATATTAAGGATGCATTCACAGTAGGTCATCCGTACTGTGCCTAAGCACAACTGACGCACAATGTTCAGATTGTTTGACTGAGGTGAGCACTCCGTGCCGAATTTACACATGGCACGCATGGCATCGTTGATCCTGGCACTGTTTGAAGAGCGGCCCTTCGGCATGTTACGGTTCGCCCATGCATGAGCGCAAGCACGCATACACAGCACCTACATGACAATATAAATGAATGCCTCCCTTGTCTCCTGCTGCCTCCGCAATAATCAATCGCCTCGTTGCACAAGCGATAAATCTGCAAATTTGAGTGTGCCATATCAGAACAAAAAGACTCGAAATAAGCCAGGAATCCAGCAGTTACAGTTGTGTTCTCTCAACCTGATGACGTAGGTACAAGTAGTAACCGCGCTCTGGCACAATTGCAATTAGAGCAGTGTGAGTGTGGGTCAGCGGGGGAGTGGGGATGGGGGGCAAGCATGCTTAGGCACTACACGGAACAAGTGGGCCAAGATTGCGTTTACCCCTAGAGACAAACAAAGTTTAATCATTCTAGGAATTTGTGTTGTGAAATGGCAATATGTGTGCTCATAACGCCATTGATTTTGGAATGAAGTTATCAGACTTGTTATATTCAGGCCTTTGTAGTTGCGATATTTATGTAAAGATCCATAAAATGTCAGCATATTATACACGTTAATATTGCTGACTCATTGAGCACAATAGTGGTGCAGTGACTTTGCGTTGTTTGTGGCAAATTAGAGTTTGTGTGCTGCCGCTGGTTTTTGTTCTCAATACAGATTGGTGCTTGTGTGCCAGTGAACTGGTTGTTGGGCTGTGCATCATCATAAAGACCCAACCCTAATCTGGCCAGCAGGCTTACTCGTTTACACAGCCCCCTCAAGCCGCCTTGAACAGGCAGTGTAAAAGAGGCTTTTGTTGTGTGTATATATGCCTCTCTTTACCTTATCCGCAGAGCCGGTAGCAAGAATGAATTCGCTGTAGGGGTTGAAACTCAGACAGTTGACCTCAGCAGTGTGAGCATCTACTGAATGGCTGGCTTTTGATGTGTTGTTGGACCGAGTGTCCCATCTGGAGGACAGTTCACAAGGATGAGAGATAGAAAAACAGTTTTAACTTTATAAATGCATGTTATTTGTATTACTACTTACATCATTAGTTTCTGGTCGTCAGCCACTGAACCATACAGGGATTCGTGGAGCAAATGCCAGGAAACATCTTCCACCACTGCTGTGTGGCCAGTGAAGATGGTCTTTGCATCCACAATCTGCCCTTCCTTTGGTGCCGCCCCAATATCCCATAAACAGATTGTCTGGAGACAAATAAAGGGGTGCACAATTGCCCTGCTAAAATGATTGGTTATAAGCAGGAAAAGTCTGAACACTAGTGGTTCCCTTTTTATCTTATGTACCTGATCAGCTAAGCTTCAATGTTTCTTCGACTACAGGAACCTAACAACATACAACATACTGTGTCCCAGTCAAGAATGAATATGGCAACTGGTCTGCAAGATGTCCATTTATAAAGCTTGTAAATTAATCACTTTAAGGCATATGTTCCAGTAGAAATGAAAACGTGATTATGATTTCCAACAATGATTTTTCGACTTGTTCTACATTTTTCCATACAATACACAAATTGCTCTGAGTGTTGGAATGCATAACATTATTGTGATAGGATTTCCCTGTAATATCCTGTAAAGGCATTTAGAAAATATTTATGCGTATTCTCTCTATATATTATTTTTATGCAGTCAGTTCTCCAGCAGACTAATCTTGTCTGTCAGTTACTGCTGTGAGCTATTGTGTCTACAGGTATAAGTTACAATAGTTACACATACAGTATTTGTAGAGAACTGCAGTTTTAGAGGGAAAAAAATCTGACTCCTTTTCATCGTCATGAAACTTTTAACACAGTCAAGTTGCAAGTCTGGAGATTTTCATGTAGATAAGGACATAAGGATTGCAATGTTGAGGCGACTTGAATAATGGTCATTTTTGGATGATGATTTATCTAGGCTCTGATTTATAACACAGTTAGAGTCTGTTCTAAGATCACTGAGTGGGAGCTTATTGCCAAAATATCAGAGAAAAGCTTAATGAAGAACTGGCTATCGTCCCAGTTTGGTGCATAAATACTCACCAGAGTGATTGGCTTGTCTATAAGGTCACCTGATACAATAACATATTGACCCTTAATATCTGACTCGACCTTACTTGTATTAACAGGAATATTTTTGTGTGATAGCTGCACCAAAGCCCTTAACATTGAATTACTTGAAATACTTGACCTACCCAGCCACGGCGAATCTTCAGAGGTGTTTTTTTTGTTGTTGTTGTTTTTAATCTGAGTTTGTGGCAGTTTTCCTATTCTGGTACAATCTGATGATCTAAAAATCACTCCTATGAGAAACTATAATTTCTAATCACTCACATGGTCGTCGGAAGCACTGAGCAGGTTGCCACTGAGATTGGGATTCCAAGAAAGGCCATACCCTTCTTTCTGGTGGCCTTTCAACCTCAAGTTAGGACTACACTCTCCACTGGGATCTGGAACACAAATACTGCATTCACCCACATGTGTGATTTACTGGAGAGTGAGTGCATTTTAATGGTTGTAATCTAACCTGATTTGGAAGGGTGCTTATTAATGTCGAAGACTAGCACGTCTGAGGTGGGAGTCTTGGTTGCAATGATACAGTGGTTCTGGGGCATGTAGCGGGCTCGGTTAACTTCTCCTTCGTGGTTGATCTTGATCTCAATCTCTATTTTCCCAGTTACCGACCCAAATCCACCAAACTCTGACGTGAGAATACAATTAGATAGTAGATTAAGCCTTGTTTATGACAGTACAGTAAGCTACATTTTAACACAACATGCTAATGAATAGTGACAGGTACTATAGGTTCCGCCAGGGCAGCTGTGGCTCAAAAGGTAGTCCATTCCAGTGATCGGAAGGTTCCTTGTTCGATCTCAGACCATGCAGTTTAGTCGAAGCGTCCTTGAGCAAAATACTGAACCCCAAATTGCGCCATTAGGGTATGAGTGTGTGAATGGTTAACGCTCCTGATGAGCAGGTGACGGCCTGCGAGGTAGTCACTGCCACAAGTGTATGAATGAGTGAATGCAAAACCTGTAGTGTAAAAGAACTTGTGATCATCATGTGATCATCAATGACTAGAAAAGTGCTTTATAAATACAGGACGTTTATATGCTCTAGTTTAGGTTGATCTGAGAACAATCTCAGATCCACCTCAACGAGAGCAACAATCAGTTTTCTTACAATTTAAACTTGTTTAATTTATTCACACCAAAAAACAGGATGCAAGTCTGTAGCAGTAAGAGTAATGAGTTAACTCTGCATTTTCACATTTTTGTGATTAACCCTTAAATGACGATGGTTTTGTGTGTGTTGACTTAAACTGTACCTTTGTAGAACTTTGCACACACCTTCACACAGGGAAACACATCAACATACCTGCTGGAAGACAGAGGCACACATTCAGCATATGGAAGGATAGAACATCAAGCTGTTTATATCAAATATTTGACCTAATCAATAGGTATAAATCAATTTAAGCTCATGTCTGTCAAACTCACATAATAATTTCTAAAACTGTCCACTGTGGACTTTGTCAGATAAAACTGATTTTGATCGAATTTTGTTAATATTTAGCTCTATTGAGCGAAAAAAAAAAAAAGTCAAATATCCTTAAGTATTTTACACCACCACTTCATAATAGCCCCATATATATATGATGCAAATTTTAGCATTTATTTACCCAAGTCAACCAGTTTTAATGTAATCTGTTTACTGGCAATGTAATGTTTTGATGACTATTTGTTTGCCTTTCATGTTCTCACAATATGTGAACATGCACACATCTGAGCACTGATTATAAACTTGTTGGTTGACAAGTTCCATTAGAGATACACAAAATGTATCAATGACATTGTAAAAACGTCAGTACTGCTCCAGGATGACTCTGAATGTAGGTACCTCCTTTCTCACTGTTGTAGTGCGAGGCGTCAAACTGGGCATCATCATTTGGAACCTGGACGCTGGCAATCACAAGGTGGTTCTGCTCATCTGAAGTATGGGTCCCCAAAATCAGCCTGTGAATGGTGTAGTCCTTCCCCTCTGGCCTGCATAGTTTCACAATAATGATTTCAATCTACACTCAGTGTCTAAGACAGCTCATTCAGAGGATCTGTTCTAGTGAATTTAGAACAGAAATAAGTATTCATGGGCTGCTGTGAGGAGGTGCGCTTGGTCAGCAATAATGTTTAACTGCTGGTTTGTGTCAGGTAACAATGACGTCAATGCCAGGACATAAAATTTTCTAGCAGAGCACAGCACTGAAAGAAGACGATCTTTGTTATTCACCTACTTGTTGTGGCTGACTGGTGTAAGTTAAGGTCACTACTAGGTGTTGTTAGATTCCGTTTTTAATTTTGTAAATTTTCACAATAAAAACACAGAATAAATGAATGTTTAGTTTATTCAACTAACATGTACGATAACGATTTTTTGATTATCCTTTACAAGCAACAAGTTTATCGTGACTAACACAGATTGACTATCACCAGGATCTACGGCAATGACATCGGAATGTCATTTGGGCTAGACAAGTGTAGCAAAATGATATCAAAGAGAGGCAAGACGATCAAAACTGAAAGGGTTGAACTACCAGAAGGCAACATAGTTAATGTTCAGGACCGCTACAAATACCTCCTGCAGGCAAATAGAAATCATGAAGAGGCTGCAACGATGTTAGCCATAGCCAAATACCTACATATGTAGAGAAGGAAAGTCCTGAAAAGTCAGCTAAATGGTCAGAACAAGATGCGAGCCATCAACACTAACGCCCTGCCTCCTCACCATGCACGGAGGGTTTCACCCCAAGTCTAGCACCCTGAGGCTGTACACTAAGAGGGAGGCCCAAGAACTAGTGAGTGTCAGAGCCACTATCCAAGATGAAACAGCAAAAATCCAGGAATACATCAGCAAGATGGCCCAGGATGATGACCTTAGAAGTGAATGCCTCGGGAAGCAGAAACCCAATGAGGAGGAGGAAGACGAAGAGAGACCATCCATGGAAGGACAAGCCCATACATGGATGTACGCCAACAGATAGAGGGAGTGGCTGATAAAGAAAACATACCAGCAGCTGGAGAAGGCTGGTCTCAAGGAGCACAGAGGCACTGATCACGCTAGCACAAGAACAGGCCTTAAACACAAGATCGATAGAGGCCGAGGTCTACCACACCAGACAGGACCCAAGGTGCAGACTGTGCAAAGATGCCACTGAGACAGTGCAGTACATAACAGCAGGGTGCAAGATGCAGGCAGGTACGGTATACTGGGAGCCTCATAACCAAGTGGATGTCATAGTATACAGGAAGATCTCGGGGTTCCAGGATAGAGGTAGACAACACCTCCCAAAGGTTATGGAGAACGACCGGGCTAAAATCCTGTGGGACTCAGATCCACACCAATAAGATGGTGGTGGCTAATCAACCAGCTATCGTGGTGGTTGAAAAACATGAGAAAAAGACAGTAGTGGTAGATGTCACAATACCAAATGATAGCAACGTCAGGAAGAAGGAACACAAGAAGCTCAAGAAATACCAAGGGCTGAAAGAGGAGCTGGAAAGGATGTGGGGAGTAAAGGCATCAGTGGTGCCAGTGGTGATAGGAGCACTCGGGGCTGTAACCCCAAGCCCGGAGAGCGGCTCCAACAACCTGGGAACAACATCTGAGATCTCTGTGTAGAAGAGTGTAATCCTCGGAACAGCTAAGATACTGCACAGGACCCTCAGACTCCCAGAGGTCCTGAGCTTGAAGGAGACACAAGATCGCCCGCAGACGGCGAGACGGGAATTTTAAAAATACAGTATATAATATATATAATATACTATCATGTCTCCTAGACTGTCACATAAACCTGCAAAGCTGTGTATGTTAATTGTCCGAATGTTGTGACATCATCACACTTGTCCGACCTTTCAGTCAAAAGTAACACAAAAAGACAAAAGACACTTTCATTGAGGGGTGGCGCCTGTGTCCGTTGTTGTAATTTACATGATTTGTTTAACGATGTGATCGTACAATAAGAACAACAGAGCAGCGTCCTGGAAGGGACTAACCAATGGCATTTACCCTGTGGTGAAAGAAATATTTTACAATTCTAATTTTGAGCTCTGCTGTAATCAGATATGTTACCACAGGAAGAGACTGAATACATGCTTAACGTACTGACAATCAGCACAGCACTGGACTGTGTCTGTCCTACACCTGAGCAGGTACTGTCCTTGATGAAGTTCTGTTACTTGCAAATCCAAAATAAAACCAAATTAAATAAATTTTGTAGAAGAAATGAGGAGGGCACACACTGCCGTTAGTCATCTGATGGACACCTTTGGCTGCTGCTGCTGCTGAAATGTAAACCCTGTTTTATGAACTGTGAAATGGAAAGTGTTAAGTACCTGCTGACATCTGGGAGCCACTGGACAGTAAGGCTGGGCCACTCCAGCGCATGAGTCATCACCAGGTCATAAAGAAAAGGTGTGTTTTTCTTCCAAATCTTGTACTCCTCATTGATGACTCTTTCCTCCAGCGCGTCGTCATACACTTAGACGCAACAGTAAGCTGTAAGTTACAAGTTCAACGCAAATAATGCGAGCTAGAACGCATTTTCTTCGGGTCACTTTCTCCCGTACTCGAGTTAAGTAGGTAACATACATGTAAACGTATTCTTGCGTATTAAGAATAAGCAGTCTAATAGCACTGACCATCGGAGAGCTGCGTTTACGCAAGTGGGGGTTCAGCCAAACAGCCTTGCTCAACGAGTCGTCAGTCTGTGGGTGTTAACGTGACACAAAATTGTATTTAAGTCTAGCTTTTCTTCCGAAGACTACGTTAACGACATTCTGCGCATTGCTTAAGAACTTCAGAGTCATAGCTGGAAGGATATTGAGCACGTTATGTTTCCCATCACAGTATTCACGTTACACATCATCTAGAACTCACGTTAATTACTACAGCGTATTTGTGATGACATAACAACAGGGAAAACTATTCCTTAAGTTGAAGAAATGCTGTTTGGTGTACTGGGTGTTTAATGCTACAGAATATTCATACATTTGGACGTTCTTTTAATCATTACAACAGAGCAAAGCATACAGACTTATTAACACCATTAACATCTGATGGGATTTTACCGCGTTAGCACGCCATGCTAGCACTCATGACGCGCACACAAAGCGACACAACGGGAACGAGCCACCGTCAGTGCTTTACTTAGTTCTAGTAAACCTACCCTCTTTATCAGCCATCTTCCAAACTCTGCAATCTGTCAACGTTCTCTAAAGAAAAGCAAATAGGTTCACCCTGTTCTACTTTACGCTTCTACTCCCCTACTTTGAATCACAGACACTTCTTCCGCCTCTATGTCGCAACTGGCTCTGTGAGAGGACAGAGCCCCTGCACAGTTCTGCCCAAGTACATGACGTCACCGTCTTTCATTAACTCCAGTGGAAATTTCGCACACATTTTAAAAGGTATATCAATAATTGATAGGGAAGTCATTATCAGCCTACTCGCCACTGGCACAACATTTTCTAAAGGACTCCTCTCAAATTCTTATAGCTCTTGATGTTATTCGTGTATTCTATAATGCTTCAGGTCGTGATTAGAAATCATTCATAAAAACATACCTCTGTTTGGAATTTTATTCCTCATCACGTGTTCTCTCATTTGATGGTGTGAAATTTGTTTAATTTTGCAACTACAATATTGATTGGTTTTCAGTCTATCAAATTTCCACAAGCAAGAACTTCTGGCCTAGTTGCTTATCTACCAGCTCAATTTTTTTTTGCCACATAAATATTGTATGTAGAACAACAGAGATGAGTGTTACCAAAAGAAATCTTTTTTTTTTTTTTTTTTGAGAATTGGTTCAATAAGGAAGGAAAACTCTTTAGTTATCAAGTGACCTTTTATATGGCCAGACCTAGTGACATGTTTAAAATCAATGACTCATATAAAATAATCAGTTTTTTGGATCTGAGTTGTTATATTGTCAACATGAAGAGTGAACACACCAGAAAAATTACATTGTTATCATCAATTGTGATTTTAGATAGAAGCCCACCACATTCTTTCAGAAAACCCCGTTTCTGTTTAGGAGGATGATAGTAATAAGATGTAACTTAGAGATTGAGGGAATGAAGAAAAGATTGAACACCCAAGTATAAAAAGTTTAAGCAATTTTTGAAAGACGGGCTCTCAGCCTCTTCACTCTAACCGAGCCAGGGCTCCCGCTGCCTGCACGGAGGCAGTGGTGCAGTGGTTAGCGCTGTCGCCTCACAGCAAAAAGGTCCTGCGTTCGATTCCGGGTCAGGGCATTTCTGTGCGAGTAAGGGCGTTTGCATGTTCTCCCTGTGGCTGTGTGGGTATTCATGTGGGTTCCTCCCACATTCCAAAAACATGCAAACTAGGGGTTAGGTTAATTGGTCACTCTAAATTGCCCGTGAATGTGAGTATGGATGGTTGTTTGTCTCTATACGTCAGTCCACTGGCAGGCTTGACTGTGGT
>KV751341.1:300768-312384 GCA_001698575.1 Mola mola | reverse complement strand
GTGTGTGTGTGTGTGTGTGTGTGTGTGTGTGTGTGTGTGTGTGTGTGTGTGTGTGTGTGTGTGTGTGTGTGTGTGTGAAGACCTGGCAAGATACAGTCTGTTTGTGAGGCTGCTGTACTACACATGTGCACTGGGTAGCTGAGGTGATATAGATCTACTGTTCTTATCATTTATTCCTGAATCACAACTCTTCCCCCTCATTTAGCACTGGGCTAAATGTTGTGTTGTCTGGCATATCATGTACTGCAAACCTGGGCATCATACGGCCCTTTGGCTGACTGTAAGGTAATTT
Organism: Mola mola; assembly: GCA_001698575.1. NCBI lineage: Eukaryota > Metazoa > Chordata > Actinopteri > Tetraodontiformes > Molidae > Mola > Mola mola. The sequence goes on along the minus strand of KV751341.1, from coordinate 312,092 downwards.
GGAAAATAAACGTATTTTCTATTTTTACCTCATGCCAGGACTAAAACTGCATTGCTTTTATTTTGAATTTTTTTTTTTTTTTTTAATTCACATACCTAATGATGCAATGTGTATATCAATGCGTACGTGTTCAGTTTAAGAGACAAGAGTCTACTTTGGTTGAATGTATGTCGTCACAAAACATAAACACTTAAAAATGTCCACTCAAGCTAAAAAAAGAAAGGTCGATGCTGAATGCAGAGTTTTCAAAAAACATGGACTACCAAGTATTTGTTTACTGAACTCAGAGGTAAAGCCGTGTGTTTAATTTGCGGAGAGCAGATTGCTGTGTTTAAGGATTACAATTTGAATCATTATGAGACAAAAACCTGACTGATGCTGAACGGGCGAGGACATCGGAATCTTTGCTAGCCAAGCTGCAAAAACAACAAGGTTTTTTTTTCCAAGCTCTACACATCCAGGGATCCAGTAACCACGACCGGTTTTTATTTCCCACAAAATCAGCAAAAAAATTACGTCGTTCTCAGAGAGGGAGTTCATCAAAGAGTTCTTGGTGGACTCTGCAGCCATTATATGCCCCGAGAAAAAATAAGCATTTGAGGCTGTTCTGCTGTCCAGGCGAACCATTACGAGAAGGAACGAGGACATTGCTGCTTCATCTGCAAAGTGAGGTGGCAAATTTGGACTTTTTCTTCTTGGCTTTGGACGAGAGCTGAGATGTCCGTGACACATCTCAGTTACTCATATTTGTAACGGACTTTAAGATTACAGAAGATCTGGCAGCAGCGCGGCCAATGAAAGGGACAATGACGGGGAGCGATCTGTTCACGAAGGTAAAAGCAAGTATGGACAAGTTGGAACTGAAACGGGATAGAGTGGCAGGTGTCACAAAAGATGATTTTCCAAATCTGACAGGGGCAAATGTCAGACTTTTGAAACGTATGCAAGATAAAGTGACTGAAATCGATGCAGAGCAGAAATTGGTATTTTTACATTGCATTATGCATCAGAATGTGTTGTGCAAGTCAATGCTAAAAATGAACCATGTCATTGAAATAGTAACTAAAATAGTAAACTAATAAACTTCATGGGGTGCGAACATAAAATCACAGACAGTTTGTTGCACTTTTGGAGGAGCATGAGACAGAATATAGTGACATTGTCTACCACACAGCTGTCAGATGGCTCAGCCTGGGCAAAGTGCTGACAAGAGTTTGGGACCTGAAAGTCGAGATTTGAGAGTTTTGTGAGAAAAAAGCAAAGACATTCCAGAGCTCTCAGATGGAGACTGGATAGCGGATCTTGCAATTTTCTGTTGATGTGACTGCACTGATGAATGAACTGAACACCAAACTGCAAGGCAAGGACCTTTTTGTTCATGAAATGAAAAGTCTGGTGAAGGTTTTCATGAGAAAGTTGCAATTTCTTTCAAGCCAACTAGAGAGCAATACTCTTTCTCACATGCAAACCCTAAAAGAAGCCACACCATCGGCTGATAACCTCAACAGGTACTAATCCATGTTAGGAGCACTAAATGTTGAGTTTTCAGGGCGATTTGAAGATTTTAAAACAGTTGAGGATGAAATGCACATGATTACCTCTCCCTTCACCTGCAGTCCAGGTGATGTTCAGCTGGAACTCATTGACCTGCAGTCTGATGCAGTATTGGCAGAGCACTTTAAGTCAGACTCACTGCTGGATTTTTACTCTTCTATCAAGGAGGATAACTTTCCAAACAACTAACATTCCTTTATATGTCAACAAACATTCTCAGTGATGAAGTTTACCAAATCCAGGTATAGAGCCTCTCTCACTGATGATCACCTGTCAGCTGTGTTGCACATGTCTACCTCAGACATTCAACCTAACTTTGAAACACTTGTTAAAGCCCAACAGAGACTAGATTTATCTCACTGAACAAGAACCCCCCCCGAAAAACCTCAAATGAGGTGGTTAGCCTACAAATGTAGGAATGCAAATGCATGATACCAACTAGCATTGAACTTGGACACTTTCTTTGGAAGCCTTACTCTCAAAGTCACAGTTCAGTGACAATCATTAAATAATGTGATATATCTGTATTCTTTCCAACAATATATGAAACTCAAAATGTTTTTTGGGGTCAATATGACTGAAAATGATAGCGCAAGTCACAAATGGTAAAAACATTCACATTTTGTTTAAGATTGTTTTGGGAAATTTGTTTGAATAAATGACATTTTTTGTGAGGCAACCTATCTTTGTCATTGCTTAATCATAACATCATAACATAATCATAACATCAAAATATTGCAATTTACTGCTTTTTATAAAGAAATAAAATTGATATTATGATAAATTGAGTTCAGCCTATTGGCCCGGCCCTCCACAATATTTTCTGTTTCTCATGTGGCCCCATGGAAAAAGTAATTGCCCAACCGTGATGTATTGTCTCTTTAGGGAGGGAGTGTGTCAGGTCTCTCTCTGGCTTGCATGGGCCTTGGCGGTTCATCGATAGGTTCTCTTCTTACAGGTACCTGGAGCCAGTATCCGGGATTATCTGGTGAGGGTAGGTCGGCAGGCATGTCGTTTACCAGATGTAACAGGTTGCGGTGTACGAGTTCCACCGCCTCCTTTTTCTGAACACACTTTGTACACAGGGCCATTGTTCATTTGTTCTTTGACTATGTACACAGTGTGTTCCCATTACGATTTAAATTTTCCTGGACCTCCCCTCTCATCCAGATTGCGGACTACTACATGGTCACCTGGCAATATAGTCACTCCTTTCACATGCTGATCGTACTATTGATTTCCTCTTGCTTGACTGACGGTTGTTTTCAGAGGCAATTTTATAGGCTTCTTTCATTCTTGCTGCCCACTTTTCTGCATATCGACCCTTGGGGAGGTGACCTCTTCCTCCATTCCGAGTCCAAATAGAAGGTCTACAGGCAGACGAGGATGGCGACTGTACAGTAAGTACAAGGGTGAATACCCTGTGGCTTCGTGCCACTTGCAGTTGTTGGCATGGACCATCTGTGGCAAGTGCTCTTTCCATTTGTGTTTCTCTTTGTCTTTCAGTGTTCGGAGTAGTTGTAGGAGGGTCCTGTTGTGCCTCTCCAACGGGTTACAATGAGGATGGTACGGTGTAGTACTAGACTGCCCAACCCCGAGAGACGCTGCAAAGTCATGAATAAATTATTTTCAAATTTGCGACCCTGGTCATAATGGAGTTGTTTCGAGTACCCGAAGCGTGGAATGAAGTCATTGAAGAGCTTTTCTGCCATGGTCTTCCCTGACTAATTCCAGGTGGGATAAGCTTGAGTACACCGACTAAAGTGGTCAACAACAACCAAGATGTACTCGAACCTTCCAGCACTGGGATCCAGGTGTAGATAATCGATGGACACTAATTCAAGTGGTGCTGTGGTGGTAATGGACCCCATAGGAGTCCTGACATGAGACAGGCTTCTCTTGCTTGATGCATGGACACTTCCTTGTCTAATATGTTTCAATTTTCTTCTTCATGAAGGGCCATTAGCATTGGCCTTTGGCAAGGTTAACAACTCTCTCTGTTCCTACATGTACCATGTCGTCATGGAGATGTTTCAGGGCAGTGCTTCTGTACTTTTCAGGTAAGACCAGTTGCCTTCACTGTAGTTTCTTTCTATACAGCAATCCTTTCTCGAAGCTGAAGTCTCTCCCACTCATAGAGGAACCTCTTTATTGGGCCACTGGCACCCTTCCAGAGTTGACTTGTTAGGTTGATGTGATTTTCCTTTAGTTTAATGATTTTATTGATTGTTGTGTCCTCCCTCTGTGTCTTCCTGAGTTAAAGGAGTTAAAGTGGCTTTGGTATGGCTGTGTAGAAATGTTGCTCTGGAATGTCAGCCTTCATGGTGATGGTCATTTGAAGGTTCGGAGTACAGCCAACATCATCATTATCATGAGCAAATGCGTTAGACTCTTCATACAGTAGCTGCTTTACTACCACCTGTTCTTCCTCACGCAGGTGGCTAATGTCGATGGGTGGACTCCATAATGCTGCTAGTTTGAGGGAGATTGTGCCAACTTCATTCACTTGACCATGTCAGGGTCCACTAGTGTAAAGTGTCTGTCTGTTAGGGTCAGTCAGTGTTTCCCCTCTTGTTTTGAAATCCCTATGTGTCTCTTCCCCACTTCCTGTCTAGTCGTGTCCCCCAGGTGTGTCTGATTATTCCCTCTCCCTAATGTGTCCCACCTGTGTCCAGTTGTCTACCTCTCCCTCATGTATTTAACCCCCGTGTTCCCTTCCTCCTGTGCCAGATTGTCTTGTCTACCTAGCGAGCATTCCAGCATTTATTCCTTATGAGTCTCTTTGTGTCCGATCTGTATTCCGTGTTTCGATTACCGAGTTTGCCTTATCCTTTTCTGTACTTTCGCATAATTTGAAATCCTGGTTTTGACCTTTATTAATAAAATGACTACCGATTCAGAAAGCTCCCTGTTGTGTCTGCATTATTGGATCCCCCAGATCTGGTACCTGATAGAACACTGTTTACTTGATCTGCTTTATTTATTATGTTAATCGGTTGGATGCATTCGAGGGTTGTGCGGCTGCCTACATTGTACTTGGTTGCGTTGCCCACCGGGATTTCAACATATGGTCTTGGTGTGGAGCACTTCGGCTAGACCGTCACCCATATCTAACTGCTCAAGCTGTGGTTCATCAGGGCAGATTTCAAAGAGGGCAAGGGAATGGGTGAAACTAGGAGGAACTGGGCAATTTAGGTGGACAATTTGACCTGGTTGGATAACAACATCATGATAGCCTACCCTCGCTTTCACCTGCTCACACTTGTTCTTCTCTGTCTGGATGAAGCTGACTACTGCCTCTACTTTGTCTGTCTCAACCTACCTATCATATGCAACCTTTAAGAAGGTTGCATATGATAGGTAGGGCTTCAGTTTCATCTCCCTGAATCAGCTTGGCAGGTTTTGTTCAAAACAGGAAGGACAGCCATATGGTTTCCCCTTTCTCTGTAGCAGCTGTCTTCTTTGTGCGCTGGCACAATGACAAGACTGACCACTTTGAGCATAAACAGCACTGGTGCGTGTGTTGTGACCCAAGCGACGTCTTCTTTCACTCTCCTCCCTGGTGTTTTTGATGACTTGTCTCAGTAGAGCTTCATCGGTGACTGACGGATCAGACAGAAGCGGCTTTAACTCCCTTCTAATGTCATTGTGTTTGTCAGTTACCCCCTCGTAGATCATTTGCAAAAACACGTTCTGTAGCGTATGTGCTTCGTACCTAATTCCTACATTTGTCTGTCTTGCTGGAAGATAACACATCCCACCACCATATATAAGAACTGTTGTGGTGTTTCAGTTTCTGATTGTCTGGCTGTAATCAGTTCTTGGAAAAGCTCTGTCGTATCCTTCTCCCCCATATGAGTAAGTAAGAAATTCTTCAACTTAGCTACTGTCATCTCATCTTTGCCAATCAGCGTGTCTTTGAAGTTACCTGGCTTTATAACCCGCATGACCACTCGAATGACTTAACTTTCTGTGTGTTGTGCTTTTAATCCCTCATCATTCTGCTTGCAGATGTTACTGTAACTAATATCTGCTGAGTTGTCACCTATTTGACTAGTGTGCACTTTGAACTCTTTGCTGTGAACCAGTGTTAAGTCTCTGTGAGTCACTAGACTCTCCCCCTATGAGAAGGTGACTGTCCAGCAGTTGAACCTACTGGCTGAGTGATATGCGTGCTGATGAACTGGTTATAATCAACATGGTCACTGGCAGGTGAAAGGGGTGAGATACTATAGCCACTTAAGTTGTGGTTCAGGAACTCCACCCTTGGACGCTACATCATAGTGTAATGTGCTGGCATCAGCCTGAGTGTCAATAGTGCTTAGGGTTATAATGGTTAACTTTGGTTGTGGATGACTTATAGCGCCTTCCCCTTCCTGTACTGTTTCAACATGGTCAGAATTGCCTCTTGTCATTTCATCAACAATATCTTCTAAACTGCATAACTGGGACATCCCCCCGTCCTCTAACTGAAATAGGAATGTGGGGGACATTTGAGAGCAGACATAGTCAAAACATTCATCTTCACTAGCTTATCCCACTTAGGTGGTCATCCTTGAGGTGATGTTGAGATTTCTCTTGTGACTTCAAAGATCTGGTCTGCAGATAGTTGCAGCAGCTTCTTCTTTATCGACCAGACCAATTCTTTACTGCCGTTAGTTGTCATGATTGATACCTATCAGATGTTCTGCAAACGATGAACACCTCACTTTTATCGTGGACGTTGTCAACTAACGTGACGTTGATGACGTGACGCTGAGCTCCTCTCTGTGCTACAGACATAGGTTGAACTGCTGGACACGCTGAGTCCCTCTCTCTGACTGTAGACAGATGTTGGACCACTGGACACACTGAGCCCCTCACTGTGACTGTAGACAGTTGTTCTGGACAGCTTGGCCCCTCTGCTCTGATGTCTTTACAGGTGGTCCACAGGTTCAATGATCACTGGACTGATGACCCATGATGTGCTAATGGTGTCAATCCTGGACAAGCCCCCATGAAACTGTAACAGGCCCCAAAACTGGAACCATGTAAACAGTTATAGTTGAATTTCATCTCTGACTCTGGACAAGGCTGGAAAATAGCAGGAACAAGAATGAGGCAAAGATGTGACTTGTGTTTCTTTCTGTCCTCTGAATACAATGAGGGTAAGAAGGCGCTTCCACTGTGTACGGAAATACTTGTATATATGTTACTACTCAGTCACCTCCTTATACTGCCCCTACTGTCCTGGAAGCACATAGCAGGTTCGTTTTCCGATATTAGAGAATCTGTTAATGGGTCTTCTTAGATTACAAGCAGATGTGGACATGGCATGATAAATAAGAAAAATTAATAATTAAGGAATTATTATACCCCACCTTGTGACCCCACGTTAGTGGGCGTCACATAAGCAGGTCTTAGACACTGATTTTCAGTGGTCATGCTGGTGTTTGACCAGCACTGTCTCACAGGAAAAAAAATAGGAATTATAGGTTCAAACATCTTTAAATTGCTTGTAATATAACATTGTATTTGTTGTTTAAAAAAAACTTCTTGGCACGACTCAGGAAAAGATCCAGGTTTTAGCAGATGGTTCCACCAAGTGGCTGCTAAATGGCATTGAACTGAATAACAGGTAACACCAGAGAAAATGAAGGAGTCGACTTTATAATATCACGTTATAGGTATTACTCAATTTCAATATGTTCTTTCCATGGCTCGAAACGAATATGTTGGTTTTGGTTACATACATTACAATTTTACAAGTTTTTTTTTTTTTTTTTTAATCGAATTAGAGATGGCATGTGTTTTATTTGCTTTCTTTGTTTAAATTACAATTTCAAAACACTATAGTAAATCTTGTGAATCAGCACAGCTTTTATTTCCTGGAACAAAAGTTGCGCTTTCATATTCTGCCAATTTGCTTTTCTTCCCTGTACCCTACTCCAACGTAGGCCATTCTCCATTACATTTACACGTGAATTTTTGCGTAAGTGGAGAGCGTTCTTTCAGGCACCGTTTTCCACGTTTTTGTTTTTTTTAAAAATGTATTTATTATTTTCAGTGTAAATTGCAGTGTTGATTTAAAAACACTGATGGTCGAATATATAGCCCTGCGTTGAGGGCCCTAGGGAGAACCGTGAAAAATCCGAACGAAAGCTCAGACGTCACTTTTTTTCTCCAGCGACATGGCTAGACCACGGCCGTCGGAATACACGACAGGAGATTTGGTTTTCGCGAAGATGAAGGGATACCCGCACTGGCCAGCGAGGGTGAGTTTGAGTTGCAGCCGGGTTGGGAGCCCAGGGAGGCGGGGTTGATTTATATAACACAGCCGCTGCTTCACTGGGGGAGCCGTGGGGATGCCGCACCACGGGCTTACACCTCTCTTACTGACTCTTAAAATAATGTTTTTTTCACAGGTGGAGTACATATTTAGATATTGTAAAATGAAGAAAAACGTAGTATTTATGGGGATCCATTTTCTCAGTACGTTTCATGGTCCTGACTTGAGTTGTAACATTAAAGCAATTTTAGATTTTACTCTCTCTCAGCATGTGTTTTTCATTTCATGGAGACACAATCGAGCAAGTAACTGAACTTGAATAACCTCCACTACACCCATCTCATTGTCACTAAATGGTGTTTTGTAGTATTGAACGCTGTTGTCATTCAGTGGCAGAATATTGCCTCAGATTCAATAGGTGCATGTAAAACCTTACTAGTTAGAAGGGGTATCTCTCTGTAGGTCCTGACTGATCAGTTAAAGTAATATGGTAGACATGAGCAGATATATCTGAAGTATCAGTACTGGGAGGAGTGTAACAGTGTCTCTTTCTGTCCTACTCTTTCAGATTGATGAGCTTCCTGAGGGAGCCGTCAAACCGCCTGCCAACAAGTATCCCATCTTCTTCTTTGGGACCCATGAAACGTAGGCACCTTTTTCAGATTCATGTGAATGCAGTGTTTAAACTTTACAATAAGATGTAAAAATGTTATGTAGTTACTAAGGAACTATTGAGGAACTCATAATGAGTTAATTATTCAATTACTCAATGTAATTACAGTTAACCAATCAAATTTTATAGAAGCGCTAAAGATCAGATGAAAATTAAAGGTTGAAGATTTTGAAAGGAACAAATGAGGAGCACTTTTAAATTACTTAACTTAATTTAGGAACTGGGCGGCACAGTGGTGCAGTGGTTAGCACTGTCGCCTCACAGCAAGAAGGTCCTGGGTTCGATTCTGGGTCAGGACGTTTCTGTGTGGAGTTTGCATGTTCTCCCTGTGTCTGCGTGGGTTTTCTCCGGGTACTCCGGCTTCCTCCCACATTCCAAAAACATGCAAATCTGGGGGTAGGTTAATTGGTCACTCTAAATTGCCCGTAGGTGTGAATGTGAGTGTGGATGGTTGTTTGTCTCTATATGTCAGCCCTGCGATGAACTGGCGACTCATCCAGGGTGTACCCCGCCTTCGCCCCAAGATGCTGAGATAGGCTCCAGCCCCCCCCGCGACCCCTAACGGGATAAGCGGTAGAAAATGAATGAATGAATTTAGGAACTAGTAATTATTTAGCTATTTTAGTATTTTATTTAGCTGAAACTAATATTTCTTGTTTAAACCTACATTGTTAATATCACTTACTCTTGCTTGAACTACATGAAAATGTATCATTGCTAGTTCTAGACACTAATTATCAAGTAAAAAGGTACTGCAAGTGTGTAGTACAATTTATCACATGGAGAATAAAAAGAGTAACTAATGAGTAATAATTAGATAATAATCAGTTACCAAACAGTAGATTAACATTAATGTCACTGTAATTACTTAATTAATGTATGTTATTTTAAAGTGTTACTGCAGTTGAGTGCATATTGTTTGAAATATGATGATTTTCCTGCCAATCCAATATCTTTTACTACTTCATTCAGTATTTTCTCAGTGAAACACAATGTGAACATGTTTTAAACCTCAGCGGGAAAGTTTTCTTGTGTTCTCAACACAATACCACGCAAATATCTAAGTACCTTAGATACGATCAACCTTTTGTCATTTATTTAACGCCTTGTAGATACTCAATACTACATTCAGTACTCAGCAAGTATTGAGGATTGATCGCCAGGCCAATATATAACAAGTAATTTAAAATAATCTACCTATATATATTATAAAAAATTTCACAAAAAGTCACAGTTTATGTGGAAGATGCCGAACTGCTTCCATTTTCCTGAAAATTCTAGAACCTTTAGTTGCAAATATCCATGTGTGTTTGTGGTGAACTCTTAGCAGTTTTGGTAGCAGACAATGAATGTCTCCATCTCCTTCTTTAGTGCATTCTTGGGCCCAAAGGATCTTCTGCCCTACAAAGACTATAAAGACAAATTTGGAAAGTCCAACAAGAGAAAAGGATTCAATGAGGGCCTGTGGGAGATTGAGAACAACCCTGGAGTCAAGTTCACAGGCTATCAGGTCAGCTGGATCTATTTTGTCTCTCATTTGGTGAGAAGACAGAGGGAAAAAACACGAGGGGAGTGTGGTTAGTGATGCTAGACTGGCTTGATGCTAAACAGAGCCTAATTGTTGACTTGCCAAAACTGTAAGACACAAATGACAGGGCTGTTCAAAGTTAACACTATTAGCAGATAAAAAAAATAAAAATTAGCTCTAGCCTGCCATTTTACATTTTTGAATTTGAGGTGTCAGTTACTGTTGAACTATTTTGATCTCATGCAACAGGCATCTTCAAATTTTCAAAAGAAAATGACAGATGTCTTGTGCACACAGGCCATCAACCAAAAGAGTTCATCAGAAACAGACGAGGGGCAAAACACAGCTGATGGCAGCAGTGACGGAGAGGAGGGCCACTCTGTTGAGGAGGAAGAAGAGAAGGACAAGCTGAAGGGTGACAAGACAGGATGCAAACAGAAAAAGGTAGCCACGTCCAAGGTAATTTGGCTGTTCAACATGCTAACATAGGAACAAGGACAATTGTACTGTAGTAAGAACAAAGTGTTGGGAAGCATTCGTTTTGTATAGCAATTTTAGCATTAGTAGCAGTGGTGTCATGCTCATGGTACCCTAGACAGAGAGTCGCTGATGCTGAGTCCAGACCACACTCCCAACACTACAGTAGAAATGTTTTAATTTCTTTATTTAATTAGGTAAAAAGATTCTTTGAGATTAATATCTGGCCAAGAGGTTTGCTAAATAAAATGCACAAATAATAAGTAATGAAAAATTATAGACATGTAAAACCAAAATTATATATAAATGACCTTATATGATCATAATGCATCAAACTGAAACAATTACATTTTTACATGCTCAGAGCTATTTTTGTTTTAGATGTAACTTTATTGGTCCCCCTTGGGAGAAATTCAGGTTGGCACAACACTACAGAAGTGAAGTAGCAGTGCAAAGGGATAAATAAAAACTAAAATACTAGAAATTAAAAATATACTAAGTATTATCCGCAGCGGCAACGCCCCGGGGGTTGATGAGATCTGTCCCGAGCTCCTGAAGACTCTGGATGTTGTAGGGCTGTCATGATTGACACACCTCTGCAACATTGCGTGGACATCGGGGACTGTGCCTTTGGAGTGGCAGACAGGTGTGGTTGTCCCCCTTTTCAAGAAGGGGGACCAGAGGGTGTGTTCCAACTACCGGGGGATCACACTCCTCAGCCTCCCTGGGAAGGTCTACTCCAGGGTGCTGGAGAGGAGAGTGCGGCTGCTAGTTGAACCTCGGATTCAAGAGGAGCAATGTGGTTTTCGTCCTGGCCGTGGAAC
>KV751341.1:278141-289273 GCA_001698575.1 Mola mola | reverse complement strand
CGTACGGTAATACTGTTTTGTAAAAAGGAACTTTATTTGTATTTCGTTTGTATTTATTTCATGTATGTCTTTTTTTTAATTTTTGTAATTTTGGATAATTTTGGGTCTTATCCTTTAAGGTTTCTGAATGTTCTTTGTGGAGTTTCTTCAATTTGTCGTCTAGGTATTTAAGTTTTTGTTGTCTCATTTTCTTTTCATAAGAGGAAATAGCTATTATTGTAGCCTTTAAGGTATCCCATAACGCTGGTGGTGTCACCTCGTTGTTATAATTTGTTCAAAGTATGGTTTAATTTCAGTTTTTTTTTTGGTAGCTGGATTATGTAAAACATTTGAATTCAACCTCCAGAGAATAGATCTAATTCTGTTATTAAGGTGGACTGATATGTAAATTGGACTATGATCTGAGAGAGTGCTGGGACCCATACAACATTCATCTATTCTCTTATTTAACAGTTAGAAAAAATAAACTATTCAAGAATAAACTGAATAGGTGAGTAGTATGTGTAGTCTCAAACAGTTGGAATTGCCTCTCTTCATACAACTATAATTCCCATTTCCTGCACCAAAGTGTTGATTCCTTTTACTTATATTTTTTGTCTCAGACATTCTGTTTGAAGGGTCCTTTTTCGGGTTCAGTCAAATATCGAAATTGCCACCACATATCAAAATCTCCTGACTTTTGGTTATCATTAATAAAAATATGTACTTGGAGAAGGCCCAGTCACTACCAGGAGGAACATTCACAATACAGTAACGCGAGTCATCATCATACCCTCTATTTTACCTGTAATTGTAACAAATCTACCTTCTTTATCTTCATATTCAGCTATATGTTCATAATTTACAGCATTCCATATTAAAGTTGTCACTCCTCTCCGCCTCCTGAAATTGTAGGATACAAAATAAACATGCTTAAATCCCATTTTAGGCCATTTTAGCATGTTCATTGTCATCAAGGTGAGGTTCCTACAAGTATGCTATTTGGCTTTTCTCTTTTTTTAGTTTTAACAAAATTTTAACCCCTATTAATTGGATTCAGAATGCCGTTTTATATTAAATGAAGCCCTAACCTTAACCCCCATTTTTATAGAACTGTTTTGCATCTAAGTGATTCCCCCTCAACCACATGAACCTAGTAAGCTCCCTCTGCTGGTAACCACCAGCAGAGTAAACAAATGAATAAAGAACAAATATCAAACTTGATAACAGCAAACTTGACATAAATGATCAATATGACTCCCAGTGTAGGGGTCAATTTAACTTGAACTTGTTGAGCCGCCTAAATGTGGTTTTAAGGGGAAAACTTTCCTCCTGTTTCCAGTGAAAGGGGCCCTTATCATTGATAGTAGGACAGCAAGAAAAATCTGGATAATCAATAGGTAAACAAAGGAAATATAGATCCCAGATGAACCATTTTATACTCTAGTTGGTCTCTACCAGAATTTGAAATTATATTACTGTTCAAGAATTTTGTCTCATAACTCACTGTTCCATTAAGAATGAGAGGTGGTTAGTCGTGATCCAAGTTTATTTGATTATCTTACCAGGTGAAACCTTTCCTTTGCCATGCCTTGCTGAGTATTGTCTCTTTCATTTTGAAGCTTAAAAAGTTGGCTATGTTGGAGCGTGAAGGAGCTTGTTCTGGCGGTAACGCCGCCACCTAGCAGTGTGCCCTGTGTAAATTGGGCACATCCTCAGCCTCAGCTAGCCCGAGACCCTCTTGAAGCTGATTTTCTCCAGATTTAACCATCGTAGTTGAATCCTTCTTTGCACCCTCTAGTACCCCATATATCCTCACATTCTCACACCTGTAGCGACCCTCCAAGTCTGTTAGCTTGTCCTCTACCTTTACATGTAGCTTTAGCATCTCAGTCATAAATTCTTCTGTGTTTTGGATCCTATTCTATGCATTTTCGATTCGCCCCTCTGTTGGTCCAGTCTAGTGTTCGTCTTCAGAATTTCTTCTTTTATTGTCTCTGATTGTTCTTTGATTTCTTGGCAAAACCCTCTTAATTCCCACAAAATCGTCTCCAAGTCTACCATTTTTCCACCCAGGTGGAGGGATAGTGTAATTTATCCTCTTACTAGTTGTTAGATTTAGCCGCTAATTGTTTGTGTTGTTGCCTCGTCCCCTTCTCCCAAATCTACTCTCTACTTGCGTTTACTGTTCGGTGTCTTGGTAGCCGTCTTACCCCCTTTCTTTATGCTTTCATTTGGAATGATTGTCTTAGTTTGTACAACTTCATGCTATCACTATTTTCCTAAAGAACCTTTTAAGACCAAAGTGTAGTTACTCAATAGTACATTGGGGTAAATACTGGAGAGTTCTGTATGTTGTGGAAAAACATTGTGATCAATTTTATGAAACACTGTCAGTGACAAATTCTTCATAATCTATCTCAATTTGTAAATTAATGAAATTCAGATTTCAGCATTCGTTATTATTCTTCGGGCATGGCCAGAGTAATAATTTTACTTAGAGCTGCCATTATGTAGTAGTTTTTTATTTGTATTGTATGGTACTTTAAAAGTATAATCATTTATCGTGCAGTAACTGCAGCACCTGTCACAATCACCCGGGATGATGTATTACATTAAGAACGATTTGTCTAAAACTGAATACGCAAGATGCTAAGAGATGGACATTGGCGAAAACAACCTCTTTGGCAGAGATAATGAATGATAATATTTCTGTAACTTCCTCTTATTTGTCATAAATCAATTAGTTGATTGTGTTACTGTAAGCATTACACATTTATCTACAACTACAATTTTGTCTCATTGTATGGTTTACTATATCTGTATTATTACTGTGCTGTCTACTAATAAGGCAGTTTTGACTTAACAGTAATAATACCAATTCCAATCACAAGTTTGCTTCTCCATTGTTTTGTCCTCCAGAAGAGGCTCCTCATAGAAGAACACTGAGTACTGAGTCATGGTTGGGCAATCATTCTTTGTAGCTGTGACGTTGGAAAGGTTAATCTACAACACCACCATCTACTGGCTGCCATCGTCAACTCGACCTCTCTGTTCCTTTATGTGTTTGTATCATGCAATATCAGTGGTCATGTGAATGGCAGGTTATAGCTGAGCATTATGTCACACAGGCTTTTCAAACATCATACTAAGGATGTTGTCAGAAATCCAAGCTAAGATTCATTTTGAACTCTAAAATTGACAGATTTAAAATTTTTAACACTTCTATGCAATGATGCTCTTATGTTCAAAAGTATCCATAGAATTTAACCATAAATTGTTAGCAATTTTTAGTTTGGATAACATTAGCTGTATTTATAGTGACCCTTCAAACTAAAATTCCATTCTAAATGAGGAGCAGATTTGGGGTAGTGTGGGTGGCCCCTGTTAACAACAGCAAGATCAGATGAAAAATGTTCATTCACTAAAAAAAACACTTTTTAAAGCTTAATCCTAACTGTTGGCTTAAATGTCAGTAACAGTTTGAGTGAAGTCCATCTCTTTGATTGAAGACGTGTACCTGCAGCTTAGTCATAATGTGAAGTATAATGAATACTAAGATTTAAAGCTAGTAACAAAAAAGTCCTGTGAAAAAGCGATATTCCAGAATGCTAAATACTACCAGAAATATGTGTGGATTTTTTTGGGCTTGAGCATGAGACTTATTAGCAGAATGTATTTTCTGTTGATAAGCAGCTAAACATACCAATCAATGCAAAGCTGATACAAACAAAGGCATGCACAATTCTGCAGACATCTGCACAGATTTTCTGCTGATTTTCAACAAAAACATGCTTCATCCTGTGTTCTTTCCAGTAAGTACTTAAGAATCAATTGCACAGGGTAGACAGGCATTGAACAGGTGTGTGCATACCTGTATACCTGAGTAACCTGTGGACAGTATATGTGTGTGTGTATGTGTATGTGAATTGGGTATTGCAGTGTACTGAACTCTCTAGTTGTACCTTGAGCCTAATTGATCGATTGATTTTTACAAGAATAAGTATGGGGGGACTTAGAGAGTGTTCAATATCCATTATTCAACACCGTTTGTTACTCTTTTATGTGAACAGAAAAAGATGAATAAAAAAGCATACATACAGCAGGTCAAAGAAAAAGCATTGAACACGTCACCATTTTCCTCAGTAAAAATATTTCTAAAGATGCTATTGACATGGAATTTTCACATGATGTATGTACCAACCCAAGTAATTTATACATAAAAACATAAACAAATATATTCAGAAATTATGTTATGTGTAAAATTGTGAAATGACAGGGAAAAAGTATTGAACACGCTCACTGAAATTTAGTTAATACTTCGTAAAAAAACCTTTGTTGGTAATGACAGCTTCAAGACTCAAGAGTGATTTTAGCCCATTCTTCCACACAAACAGTCTTCAAATCTTGAAGGTTCTGTAGGCCTCTTCTATGAACTCTGATATTGAGTTCTTTCCATAGATTTTTGATTGGATTCAAGTCAGATAATTGGCTGGACCATTCTAGCAGCTTTATTTATAAACCAATTGAGACTTTCACTAGCTGTGTGTTTGGGATCATTGTCTTGCTGAAATGTCCACCCTCATTTCATGTTCATCTTCCTGGTAGATAGATTTTATCAAGATTTTATCGAGGGAGAGGGTGGAAATGGCTGCGTGAGAACATTGCTCCCCCGACCGAACTGCCGCAAACCCCCATATAATACAAGAGATTTACCTTATAAGAGTTCAGTAGTACAAACTAATGTTGGGGGGAGATGAATGTGGCCTCAGTATGCCGTTAAGAAGCAAAAAATGGAAACTGACATGGAAAAGGCAAGTTGTAGCGATGAGGCTATGCTAGGTGGGACGATCTCATTAGCTTCCATCCGTAACACCATAAATGAAGCCATGGCTAA
This sequence comes from Mola mola, assembly GCA_001698575.1. Classification (NCBI taxonomy): domain Eukaryota; kingdom Metazoa; phylum Chordata; class Actinopteri; order Tetraodontiformes; family Molidae; genus Mola; species Mola mola. Next base: position 284,397 of record KV751341.1, on the reverse strand, counting down.
TGCTACATGCGAGCTGGAGAGCAACATCTCTAAACAGTTCTCAGACTTCCGGAGCAACATTCAAGAGGATATCAAAAAGCAACTCGGCGAAATAAGATCGGACATTAATCTGAAGATGGAGGAGACTGTAAAGAAAATCGAGGTGGTGTCGCAGAGACTGGGGGAATTCGAACAACGGGTAGGAGAGGTGGAGACATTCAGTATGGAAGTGGATGAAATTTTAAACCAGATGCAGATGCAGAACTCAACTCGAACTGAAATTAAAACTAACCAAACTCGAAGGGCATTCCCGTTGCAACAACATACGGATCTATGGTATAAAAGAAGGAGCCGAGTGCACCTCAATGATCTGCTTCTGGGAGAACCTCATTCAAACTTAGGTGGGTGTGGGCCAAACGAACTTGGTATTGAAAGTGCACACAGAGCTCTCGAGCCTAAACCAACTGACAATGACCCCCACCCCAGATCAAGATTCAGATCAGATTAGATTCCTGAAATACTCAAACAAAGAGAGGATTATCAGTGCGGCGTGGAAAAAAACCATCACGGTGGATGGGAATAGGGTGTTTTTTGACCACGACTATGCAACAGCTGTTATGGGGAAAAGGAGGGAATATCTGCCGATTAAGAAAGTACTGAAAGAGAAGGGAATCAAGTTCTGAATACCGATGACAAAAATGCGTGTTTTCCTGGACTCGGGGACAGTTACATATGATAACACGGATAAAATCGGAGATGATCTACGAGCAAAGGGGTTCCCGATCCAACCGAGACCCGAGGGCAGATTGAGGGAAATGTCACGGCCCCACTTCAACTGGGAAAAGGTGAAACGTTCCCGGCGCGGAGACGGCAGGGGATACCAGCAAAGGATCCGGGACAAGCTCCGCGGATTTCAACGAGAGACCGAAACGGACGCCGAGGACTGTTAACTCACATCCTATCATAACACCACCTTTCCTGAACACCTGGTGACGTTCTCAGCTTTATTATATGGCACTGGATAGAGACTGTAGGCTACATCTCTCAGACCATTTGAATAGCTTTCACTCCGTTATCTCTCCCAAATGATGTGTTACAATCTAGTGTTGTACAATATAAAAACATAAAACACATTTCTGTATCACATTAAAGTCATAAAGGGCATAGTAAGCTGATTAAGTACACCACTGAGCACATTTCTTCTCGATGTGTGTAGGTTATCTACTGAATACCACTCGGATGATGATATTGTTGGATCTTCACCCCTTAAATGTTTATTTTACATGCAGTGTTCCTTATCATAATACAGTACACTTGTTGATTTTCATAGGCCAAGACTTTTACATCACTTTAGTTTCAGAATAAGGCAGTCGATCTGTGGTGTTTGAATGACAACCACCCACAGAAACAACCAGAGGGGGCCCCGCAACTCAGCGCCTGAAACATCCCCCTATATAAGAGGTCTAGGGATAACCTCTTCCATGGAAGACCACTTTTTGTTTATTGTCAAGTTTTACTGTTATGATTATTCTGTTACTATTTATGGTTATTTGCTGTGGGAGGCGAGTGAGTGTCTAGGAAAATGTTGGTTTACAACTGAGTAACAAAGAATTTAAGGTTATCACCCTAAATGTCAATGGCTTGTCGACTCCTGTCAAGAGAAGTAAAGTGATATCAAAAATCAAAAGGGAAAAAGCACAAATTATATTCTGGCAAGAAACCCATCTAACAGACCAGGAACATGAAAAGATAAAGAAAATGGGTTTTAGACATACTTACTATTCATCCTGTAAAACAGAACGCAAGAGGTGTGTGGCTATTTTGATGCCAAATAAGGTTCATTTTGAACTCCAGTCAGAGATTAAAGACAAGTAGGGCAGGTTTATTATGGTAAAGGGTAAATTAGATGATCAGGACGTGACCCTGCTGAAAGTGTATGCGCCCCCCAGGCAGCAACAAAACATTTTACAAGAGAATATTTGATTTAATAGCATTCCAATCTGCTGGAGTTTCAATTTGTGCAGGAGACCTTAATGTAATTTTGAACCCAAAGTTGGACACAACTAATCCAAAAAGGAAACCCCCCCCACCGAAAGATGGATTAAAAGGAGAATTCAAGATTTGGGTTTGATAGATGTTTGGAGGGATTTCCACCACCAATACAGACAATTTACTTTCTACTCAAACCATCACAATGCATATTCAAGAATCGACTACCTATTTGTGCAAAACTCAGAGAGGCACAGGCTAAAGGAATGTGAGATAAACCAGAGAGATATATCAGATCACTCCAGTGTCCTCTTAAAATTACATCTAGATACTAGACCCAAAATGACAACGTGGTGACTAAATGTTAGCATGTTAAATAGCCCTGAGTTTAAAGGGAAAATAAAGAAATAATTAAAAACATATTTGGATGACAATGATGATGGGAATGTGAATCCAGTGATACTGTGGGATGCCATCAAAGCAGTCCTGCGGGGGAAAATTATATCAGAGTCTGCATTCATAAGAAACATGAAAACTCAAAAACTCTTAAGCCTGCAGAAACAGCTAACAGAACTGGACCAACAACATAATAGAAAAAAGACCCGCAATTACTCTTACAGATGTGACCACTCAAACAAGAAATAGACAAGATTTACTGTGATGAAGTAGAGAAAAATCTCAGGTTTACAAAACAGAGATACTATGAGGCAGGCTCCAAAGCATCCAAGCTACTTGCCTGGACGCTCCGAAAACAGCAATCAGAAAATACAGTCTACAACATTAGGGACCCCGACACTAAAAAAGTTACATATAAACTAGAGGGAATACAAAAAGCATTTGAGAAATTTTACCAGACCCTGTATACCCAACCCACACTATTTGAAACCATTAAAGTAGAAGAGTTCCTGGGCCAATTGGACCTGCCCTCCTTGGGGAAGTTACAGAATGAAAAATTAATAAATGAAATATCAGTTGAAGAAATTGATAAGGCGATCTCCTCCCTGAAGTCCTGCAAGTCTCCACAGAAAGATGGATTTCCAGGAGAATGGTATAAATCACTGAGGGAGCAATGAATACCAATACTATATAAAAGCTTCAATTACACCCTGAGGGAAGGAGTCCTCCCCCCATCTTGGAGGGAGGCTATTATCTCAGTGATTCCAAAAGAGGGCAAGGACCCGAAAGAATGCAGATCTTATAGACCTATCAGTGTTTTAAACCAAGATTACAAATTATATGCAGCTATTTTAACTAAAAGAATGGAGGAAGCGATACCTTTTCTGATTGATGAAGATCAAACTGGGTTTACTAAATGTAGACAAACTCAGGACAATATAAGGAGGACCCTCCATACTGTTGAACATATAAAAAAGGAAAAAATTGGAGCCGTCCTACTTAGTATGGATGCGGAAAAAGCATTTGACTCGGTGTTATGGAAAAATTTGGCTTCCACGAGAAGTTCATTAAAGGCGTCAAAACACTATACACGTCCCCCATAGCCAGAATTAAGGTAAACGGAGGTCTGTCAGGAACTATTCACTTGCAACGCGGCTGTCGTCAGGCTGCCTAGCCAGCCAAGTGCTCTTTAACCTTTTTTATTGAACCTCTTGCTCAAGCTGTAAGACAGAATCCTGACCTAGAGGGCATCACAATAAAAGGTATAGAACACAAAATTTGTCTTTACGTGGACGACGTCTTGGTCAGCCTAAAGAACCCAAAGTCAGGAATCCCAAGATTAATGGATTTCCTGCAGATGTAAGGAACTTTGTCAGGCTACACCCTTAATGTTAATAAAACACAAGCCTTGACATTCAATTTTGCACCATCACCAGATCTTAAAAACAAGTACAAGTTCAACTGGGACTCTACCTCTATTAAATACTTAGGTGTTAAATTAACAAAGGACATAACACAGTTATTCTTTGAAAACTGTAAGTATTAATTCACAGATAAATGAAGATCTAGACAGGTGGGCCTCCCTGCCCCTGGATCTCAGCAACAGAATTATGACAATAAAAACAATATTTTACCTAGATTACGTTACCTATTTCAGTCCTTACCCATTTGTGTCCCTGATAGTCAATTTAGAGAATGGGATAAGATGATATCCCGTTTCATCTGGAATGGCAAAACTCCCAGGGTAAGATATAAATCTTTACAGCTGCCAAAGTACAATGGGGGGATGGGCTTGCCAAGACTCAAAGATTACTATTTAGCGGCTCAAATAAGACCACTGGAGCTCTGGTGCAATAAAGACTACTTTGCAAAATGGAAAGATGTGGAGTTATCACTGTCAGACAGGCCTATACAGAATTTAATAGGAAACCCAACGGCGGCTAAACAATGTGATATCCAGAGCCAGGGGGTTAGATTTTCTATTGAAATCTGGTTTGACCTGGTGAAACAACTTAACATTCAGAAAGAAATTAGATTTTTAATGTGGCCAACCCATGATCCAGATTTCAAACCAGGTATAAATGATAGAGGCTTCACTCAATGGGCGAGAAAAGGACTCTCCACATTATGTCTACTAGTTGAAAACCAGGAATTTATAGACTTCAAAACCATATCAGATAGATATGGTCTTGCTCTGCAGGATTTCTATAGATGCCTCCAACTCCAGCACTACTTCGATAAGAACCTTAAAGGACTAATACAGGAAAGGACTATGGCCCTGACAGGGCTCACTGGAAAATTCATTCATTTTCCACGGCTTATCCTGTTAAGGGTCAGGCTGGAGCTTATCCCAGCATCATTGGGCGAAGACGGGGTACGCGCTGGACAAGTTGCCAGTTCAATACAGGGCTTACATTTAGAGACAAACAACCATCCATACTCACATTCAAACATACAGGCAATTTAGAGTAACCAATTAACCTAACCCCCAGTTTGAATATTAAGAAGTTTAGAAATCCTTCTGTAATCAATGCCATCAATATGTTTTGCAACAATAAGGTTGCAAAGGTCTTAAGAGAACTCTTTGCTTTTACCCATCATGAGCTGTTTCTCTGTGGCACCGTGGTAATGAGACACCTTTTTATAGGCCAGTTGGGACCGAACCTGATATTAATTTACACTAACAAGAGACAGTATTGCTTCTTAATTATTGATAGGTTTCAGCTGGTGTCTTAGCTTTCCATGCCCTTTGGCACCCCCCTTTCTTCCTGTGTTCAATACTTTTTCCTGTGTCATTTCACATTATTCATTATTTTTGGTTTCTTTGTATTTATGGATTACTTGGATTGGTACCAACATCTGGTGAAAATTTCATGTCAATAGCACCTTTAGAAGTATATTAACTGAGAAAAATGTTGATGTGTTCAATACTTACTTTACCCGCTATAAATGTATGAAGTGTTGTCCACAACTGGGTTATACATTGTAACTGTGTATAAACTACTGGTATATCTGTATTGTGCTTTGTTGTAGAATATAGGATCACCATTCTATTTGGAGTGCTTTAGGTAACAGCTCATCATTTCCGGAAAATGATACCCGTGTTCTTTTCTGTGAAAATGTTTACTGTATATTTCCAAGCTTTATATATTTGCATGCTCTGCTGTTGTATTGTTATATGATTGTGTCCATGGGTTCTAATTTAAAAATAACATTTTTGGAGTGGAGTGGACACAGAACATTTCTTTTCTGTTGCCCTGTCTTAACGTCTGAAACTGGCAGTGAACTGAACCCCATTACTTTTTAAGGAAACAGAGCTGTGTATCTGTTTCAATCTGAATCAGTGTCAACAATATGAAAATGCATTTTGCAATTGCTAAAAATTCTGTGTCCCCAAGTAAGATTTATTTGATTTAAAAGGACATCAGACTAATCCGGGTCCGGGTCCGGGTCGCGGGGGCAGTAACGTCTGAAACTGGCAGTGAACTGAACCCCATTACTTTTTAAGGAAACAGAGCTGTGTATCTGTTTCAATCTGAATCAGTGTCAACAATATGAAAATGCATTTTGCAATTGCTAAAAATTCTGTGTCCCCAAGTAAGATTTATTTGATTTAAAAGGACATCAGACTAATCCGGGTCCGGGTCCGGGTCGCGGGGGCAGCAGCCTGAGCAGGGTGATCCAGACGCTCCTCTCCCCAGCCACTTCCATCAACTCCTTGGTGGGGACACCAAGACGTTCCCAAGCCAGCCGAGAGATATAATCTCTCCAGCGTGTCCTTGGTCTGTCCCGGGGTCTCCTCCCGGATGGGCATGCCCGAAACACCTCCCCAGGGAGACGTCCAGGAGGCATCTTGACCAGATGCCCGAACCACCTCAACTGGCTCCTCTCA
>KV751341.1:222350-270051 GCA_001698575.1 Mola mola | reverse complement strand
CTGCCTCTGGACCACTACACTTCACATATCCCTGGATTTACAGATTCTACATACTCTTGGACTCAGCAACACCCAAATCTTCCTACATGGAGTACAATGACTCCTGGACCAACAGAGTCCACCTGCGTCTGGATCACTAGACTTTCCATACATCCGGACTCATAGAATCCACAGACTCTGGGACTCATGGATGTTTTATGCATTCTAAATGAACTGTTGTTATCATGTTTTTGTGTTCTGTACAAGTGACATTTATTGCACGTCTGTCCGTCCTAGGAAGAAGGATCCCTCCTCTGTGGCTCTTCCTGAGGTTTCTTATTTTCCCTGTTTAGGGTTTTTTAAGTTTTTCCTCACCCGGTTCGAGGGTCTAAGGGCAGAGGATGTCACATCTGTACAGTTTGTCAAAGCCCAGTGAGATAATGTGGAAATTGTGATTTCGGGCAATACAAATAAAATTTGATTTGATTTGATTTGATAATGTTACAGAGGAGTAGGACCCAAACGCAAGACACAGACTTAGGTGCAGAGAGTTTATTGTTAAGGAAGTGAGTTGAAGAGTCTCCGAGGGAGCAGGTCCTGAGTGAGTGGCAGGTTGCAGAGCAGGAAAGCAGTTGTTCCGGAAGCATGGTGTATAAAAGCAAAGGTACAAACAAACTGAGTCACAAAAAAAACACTGAAGAAAAACTGTTGGAAAAGGGGCCAGAGCAATAAGTACCGCATGGATAACTGAGCACACTGACGATGAGTGACAAAGAGACCGGGTTTAAACCGGGTTAAAATGTGACTGATGATCCTCAGGATTGTCATCTACTACAGCTGCTAACTCAAAGGACCCATCCCTAAGAGGGAGAGAGAAAGACACAGGGAAGGAACCCAGGGCAGAGCAGTAGGAGTTCGCAAACTCATGATAATGTGTGGTGCTTACTCTTGTACTCTCTTATACTCTCATGTCTTGTTATCTTGGTGTGAATGTACATTTTCCATGCACTCTTGTACCTCATACAGTAAATTCTGACCTGTTTGTTTTTTGAGTTGTTGGAGATATTTGGGGTTTTTGTATGTTGTATATTTTAAATATGATGCAAGATGATGCAGAATTGTTGCCTCATGGCAAGAGAAACATCATAGATTTAACTGTTGATCTATAAAACTGGGCTTATGTCATAATATATAATTTACATCTATAAAAACATTCTTGGTTTTACAAATATTTATAAACATCAGGCATAACAGCATATAAAATAATTTTATTGAATTGAATTATTTTGCCTTTTTTTCAGTTTTGTTTCGTTAATATGATGTTTTGATATGACTCCCAGCAGATGGCAGCAAGAACCAAGCTTGTATGCTTTTATGAGGCAAAAAGGAAATATAAATGGTGCAATACATGCTGTGTTAAAGTCATGTGTAATTTAAGTAATATATATGAAAAGCACCTGATAACCTGCTTAGAAATATCTGTCACGTGATTTTACATTTATTTGAAGGCATCTTTAAAGCAAGCAGGCATGATCATTTTTCATGCACTCTGTGTGTCTGTGTACGTGTGCTCTGACTCAGGTGATATCAGGACAAACATGAAACTGGCTCACATGGCTTGCATCTGTGTCCTGCAGATGTTTGAGCGCTGCTGATCCAGGGCCATGTAGCACTATTTCAACATCAGGAAACCTTTAACACAAAACAATTACCTTGCTTGCCTACTGTACCTCTGCAGCTATTAGTTGCTGAATCTAGCCCTTTATTCTTTTACTCATTCATCTCAATGGCTAACTCCATGACAACAGGTGGTTGAATAAAAATGAGAGTAATTTCCAAAGTGCTCTAGTCTTGCTGCATGAGCTTTTTTTTTTTTTTTTTTTTTTCGGGATCCCTGCTGTTCATCATGTCCTTAAAGTTTTGTTAAATTCAGAAGTATTGTAGAACTTTATGTCTTTTTTTTACACAGTGATTGCTGTTCAATTGGTGCACAAAATTCAGATAAATCTGGGTTCTATGGTTGCCAGTTGAGCACTGTCAACTCCCATGATCCTAAATAGCCATGGTCATAACATTGTCAGCGACCAGCCACAGCACTCCATAGCTATAACCCCCCTGGCACACTGAATTTATCATACATTTTGCACTTTCACACTGTTCACAGAAAGACCTTCATGTGGCATTAGTGTCAGTCTGTGAAGAGGCCCTCTGACACCTACGTTGATGCACCTTCACAGCTTGCACGCCCAGCCTGAAGGGAGAGAAGCTCAGCTATAAAGGTGGACAATTTGGTTTGCGGCTGACATCGGGTGCTTGGAAAAAAATATCTAAATGCTTGCCAGAGATTATTATGCCACTGCCGCCCCTAAGCGATGACACAGGGAGCATGTGGTAGAGAGGGTAATACACACCCCATGGCCCTGTAAAAGCCAGCCAGAATGAATATAAGGAAATGAGGCAGATTTTCAGTAAATAAGAGCTGCTGTTGTGCCCCTTGGCATGTGTCAGACCCAGAAGAGGGTCCTCCTCTTGATATGCCAGGCCCTGATATGGCACCCAGACCTAGAGCTATCACCCCTGTGGAAATATCACCCTTGCCTGGAAAATTTGTGCGCTTAACACTTCAGTTGGCACATGACAGGTGCTTATTTCCTCGCACTGGGTTTGCCCCGATGCCACTGAGCCCAGGGCATACACGGCATCTGGTATTATGGATGTCTGTCCACGATGCTATACTCAGTAAATATATAGAACTACACCAGTGATACTTTTCACATCTGCTAACACTGCTTTTGCAGCCCACTCAGCGTGTTTCCTTGTGTGTGCATTAGAGGGACATAGGAGTCATGTGTTCTGGGCCAGACCGGTAATCTCACATCATTTCATTTCAATCTTCACATGCTCTTGATGGACCATACAGAGTGTAATATGCTGTTAATGCTAGTAACATATCTTTGACACGTTCCTAGCCTTTACACATTTCCTATGATAGAAATGTGGAAAAAAAAATACTCACCCGAGCCTTCTTTGGCCTTTAAAGAGCACAGATTCTCTAAAAATTCAGAATGTACTACTTTCACAGGTTGTACAGTGATTAAATGTTGTTTCCATTTATAAGATTTAAAGAGTAGTCCCACCATGGCTATATCAACTTGCTCTGTTTTTCCTTACAGCACTTACACAATAAAAGTGAAAAAAGAATAAGATAAAATATACATATTAGGAAAATTAAAATGTGAATTACACCCCTTTGTGTTGTCTTACAGTGTATCCTCTTATTTTTTCATCTTAGACCCAATAAAACAAAATTTTAAAAAGCGTTTCATCAAAATGTATAAATAGAAAAAGTACAAAAAAGATTATTTGACTCATTAAACAAACAAAAAAAAAAACATGACATAATAAAGCAGTTTAATCTAACAGCCACTCTGTGGAGCGTGGATACATTTTGGCAGAGTTGCCAAAGTGACTATATAGCACATCCCAGAGCACAGGGGCCCTTTGGACACACAGTGACCTCAAGGGGACTGGTTCTGTTCTTCATTATAAAGATTTTAGTATTTTGACTATTTGAATCAAAGCAGGTGATATTTCATCCACTTCCAATCAGAGGCATAAGATTTTCGTAATATAATTTTGTAAACATTTCTATCCAAAAGTTGAAAATAAACCCATTGTAGAGTTTAGCACTTCATAAACATAAATCATCATTGAACTCATATACTGTTGTATTTTTCTTTGATCTTTGAGTGACAGTTTTATGATTATTAACAAATTTCAAGTTCATAAAATTCTTGCCTAAAATAAATACAGGACAGTTACCATTTACATTTAAAAGTAGCCCACTCAAAATGCTGAATTGCTTCAAAGAGTTTGAAATCATTTAATAAACAATAAACAACAATAATAATAATAACAGTTGTTTTTTTTACCATTTGCATGCAAAATAATAATTTGGACATGCAACATAATATTTTTTGTGGACACTCTTCTGATTTTAATGAAGTTGAATGACTCAACATGATGTTTTCTCCAGTTTGATATAAATGTTGTTTTCAGATCTTATTACATGTTACCTTGTTACAGAAAGTGTTTGACAACCCTGAGGATAACAAATCCTGAAATTGTGTTACTCATGTGGACCCACAGAGCCCTCTCATGAATGCCTGAGGGTTATTGGATCACACTGTGAGAACCATGCAACTAAAACATCATATTTCAGTCTTTAACTGCTTGATTATGTATTCTGTCATGTCCTTCGAAGGACCAGTAATACCATCAAATCAAAATGTGCTTGTTATTATCTGTAATCCTGAATGTAAAAACAAACTAAATAGAAATTACATGTGCAAAATTAATATAATGCAGGTAGTGCAATAAATCCTGATTCAATAGGGTACTGTAGAAGAATAAAGTCTCATAAAGTATAATTAATTCTAGTACTTGAGTACATAGAGAAAAATCGTTCGCAGCTGCAAGTGCAGTTACTCAAGTTATCTGGATTTCTTGCCTTTTTTATTCCACATATCAGAGAAACATACAAGCTGAATTTAGTACATTTGGCATAACAAAAATTACAGGAGTAAACTGATCAGTGTTCACAGGTTACCTGTGAACCTCAATCACAGTTTAATTTTTATAGATCACATATCTCTATGCATCAATATGATGGCCTAGCAAGGGTTAACATTTACATGAAACTGTTTACTTTTAACTGTAAATCATTGGGATGTAGTTGCAGAAGGATCTCAGATTACCCCTTACTTGAATCGGCTGTTAGCTGTTTAGGCTTGAAAGTACCCACTCTCCCCGATGTTATAAATAATTGAGTGTTCTGTTGAGACTATCTCCTACCTTGGTGCCCTAAATGATTTTCCTCTATAGTGTAATCACACTTTTCATGCTGAAGTCCTTTACTTCTTGTAGTCAAAGTCATGGTTTCATCCTTCACTTTGAAATCCCATGGCTGCAGTTGACAATTCAAAATCAGAAGTGGGTCTCTTCTTTTTGTCCTTGTCAATCACAACGAGTCTGGCTCGTTTCCTGCACACAATCAAGACTTAGGGGAACAACCGTCAGGTGGCATTACTGTCCCATGAATGCTGCTAAAAGCCATTTTTTTAGATCATAAAAAAGTTAATGCTTTATTGAACACAGAGATCTGGCACAATTTCTAGAAGGTTATTGAGGTGTAAAATTGAGGCATGCAGCCCAGGCTCCTGGTGAAGAGGAAGTTAATTCATGCTGACCAATTCTATTTTCAAGAAAACTTTTCACTGACTTTTCAAACCTAAAAAAACCTTAAACACTGACTATGATTCTTGTCACATTACACTAAGTTATAACCCCACAGCCTGTCCTCCTGAGCCATTATTTATTTAACTTGCAATTGTATTCAAACCTAGTTCAGATAGATGGATAGATTCAATTTTTGTCAATGTCCATGTAGTATCTAAAAATAAAGCTGATATACAAAGAACACCCCCCCCCCTTTTTTTTTTTTTTTTTTTTTTAATAGGATGAGCACAGTCTTCAGTTGTCAGGGAGAACGTGGTCCCATATTTTGATTTAAACCTAGTTCTAACATGGTAGAGCCAGTCTGGATTTTGTTGAACAGTAACTAGGCCCCAAACTCAGGAAGCAAATAAGCTGATCAGTAATTTCCCTTGGATGTCACGTAGCTCAGGGCATGTAGCTCAGATCCGAGGATAATGTCATACTGCTGTTTCAGGTTTGAACTTGTCTAAATGAATGGAATCTAATAAAACATTTTCATTAAATTGCTTCTTGATTGATAAATTGTTAAAATATGGTCACAATTCCTAAATTGTAATAGAGCTTGCAAGGTTTCTGCTGCAGGTCCACCAGCCAAAAACTAAACTGAAAAAGTCTTGAGAGAGAAGACCAAAGCCTTGCTAGAACCTGCTTGACCTCCTGATTGAGTAATGAATGGATCCTCCTCCTGGTGTGGAGAGCCTAATGGAGTGTGTTGTTGCAGCATTGCTGGCAGTAGAGAACACCCAGGTTGAGGACTTTTGTGTTGTCTGGATTAAGCTTCAGGTGTGAAGACAACCACTTTCTAATGAAAACTAGACATGCATGATTCATGCTAACATCTAAATTCAGACTCAAAAACATATAGAGATAGTACAATCTTCATGGCATTGTTAGAAAAAGTCATGTGAGTAAATAACACGCCAGTGACTTAGTATTAGGAGTGTCATGACTTCCATCTTAAACCGAAATTGATTGAAATTAGGAAAAAATGAGAGGAAGAGAGGAAAAAATGCAGATGGCAGTGTAGTAGCAGCAGCAGCATGTTGCCATTAACCTGCAGCTGCTGCTAATTAAGACACTGTGGCAAGTTATTTTGACAGCATTTGTGCTGAGGGTGTCAGCACAATGCAATCGGCAAGGAAGGTATATCCACTGGCAGCTGCATCAGACTCGTGTGTGCCCGATTGGGTGCCCCTCCTTAGCCATGGAGGGAAGGAAGATAAGAAAGGGAGTGGGAGAGACAGGGAGAGGAGGGTTGGAAAGGCTGACAAGGAAACCACAAACTATGGTTTTCTGTTTGGTCTCTCTGTTATTTGATGAGTGTGCACACTGCAGTTTCAGAAACAGTCACTAGATGGTGGGTACCATCTTTGGCGCCTTTTCTTTTGTTTAGAGTTTTTCTGTGCTGACTCTTGAAACAAGTTGTTATCTTTTTATTGTAAGTAAATAATTTAAATTTGACGATCAGGTCTTATAATGGTATATCATTCATCATATGTAGTCAGCCTTTTCAAAAACAAGTACAAGACATAAAACCAATGATCTTAAATTTTTTGTAAATCAAAACTGTAGTCTAACAATGACTTGGCCAACTGTTCTAATAAATGAAAACAAGAAAGATAATCAAATTGAATCATGACCTTACCTTGCAATAAATAACATCTCTCTTCAGCATTGTAATCACGTATGTGGGAGGGATTTGGACAATCAGTTTAGACACAATGGTACCCCTACTTTGTATAAAGAGAAAAGAGGAGGAGAAGCCTATCAGCAGACCTCTGAGGGACATTGGGAGGCTACAATCCTCAGATACACAGAAGTTACCCAGGAAGCACAGTCATTGAGGTAAATTATGATCAGGGACAGAAGAGAGCCTAAGGCTTGCACAGCATCTTGTGGTTAAAAGGCCACCAACACTGCTTATTGGATGAAGATCGGAGGAGGAACGCTGCTCTAGTGCTCTAGTTCCTTTGTGATGGTAATGATGGCAGTCTCAGCTGACTGGCTTGCCTGAAAACCAGACAAACACTGACAGTAAATCACTTACTGTATTTTATGATGTGCCATGGTACTATCCAACAATCGCAGCTGCATCTTCACCTCCTCCTATTATACAGAAATGTAATCAAAATATCCTGGATATGAGCACTTCGACCTTGCACTAGTAAAAACATTTGAAACCAGAGTCTCTGCTGTAATGATTGGGCCGTGGTGCCATTGCCCATACAATTCAGAGGCTCAGATTTTCAATCATGAAGTTTCACTCCCTTTTCAGAGCATCAAATCACTAATTTAAACCAAACTGGTGTTAAATAATGATAATAACACTTGAATAAATCAGCACTATAAATACTACCTAAATACAATCTTTTGGAAAAATATATATTTGAGTATGTTGAGGAGGATCAGGAACTCTTGTCTCCTGGGTGAAAGCTGTGTGTGTGTGCACCTGGATAAAACTTAAAGGGATGTGACAAAATAGTATATTTTATACTATTATATAGTACATAATATATATAGTGCTATATAGATAGCATATAGTTATATATATACAGCATAGCTGGTAGACCTTACGTGTGCTAAAATATATTTAAGAGATAATTTTGCAATTGGTATTGCCCTAAATCATGTTTTTTTGTGTGTTTAAATGCATAGAAACAAAATTATATAGATGGGGGTTTTTTCACTTTAAAAATAGGTTTTATCTTATTTTGTAAATTAACTCTACATTACTTTTCACAATGGTGTAAATTTCATATTTCATATAAGCGTCTATTTAATCTTTAGGTATCCAAGCTGGCTAAGCATCCTCTTCCAACATGGCTGCATGAAAAGAAGGGTTCTTATAGTACATAGACTTCTAAACTTCTAGGCCAAGATGTTGGAGCTCTAAAGCAATGACTAATGGCTGAAAATGTCATGTAAGTATATTTCATACCTTCCTAAATCTATACATTCTACAAAAATGGCTTTTTCAAATCAAATCAAATCAAATTTTTTTGTATACCTCAAAATCACAAATTACATTTTGCCTCACTGGGCTTTCACAAACTGTTCAGATGTGACATCCCCGGCCCTTGGACCCTCAAACCAGGTGAGGAAAAACTTAAAAAATCCTAAAAAGGGAAAATAAGAAACCTCAGGAAGAACCACAGAGGAGGGATCTTTCCTATATGAAGATTTATGAGAATTCTCTTGACCCAGAAGCAGGTCTAGTCTATTGGTCCAGGAGTTGTTGTAGTTCATATATTCAGTTCTCAGAGTTTCTGATAAAGTCAGTGGGTCCAAGAGTATGTGGAATCTATAAATCCAGGGGTATGTGAAGTCTAGTGATCCAGAAGCCGGTATAATCTGGTCCAGAAGTCATTGTAATCCATGGATTCAGATTTGCGCTGGCGAATCCAGCCTAGGATCCAAGTCACAAAATCTCCTGTCCTCATGTGAGCAGTAAACATCTGGTGGGACCACAGCAGCAGCTCTCGCCGCGACCTAGAAAACCTGCAGGATGATATAACACAAAGACGCTGGGGAAGAAGTAAAGAAAATATAACGTTTTGTTAGGATTTTGACATTTAGAGGAGCAGAGATAGTCAAAGTCAGAGAGAGAGGAGAACAGAAGAGCTCAGTGTATCATGGAGTGTTCCCCTGGCAACCTAAGCCTATAGCAGCATAACTAGGGGTTAGATAGCCCAGCCCTAACTATAAGCTTTACCATAAACGAAATATTTAAGTCTACTCTTAAAATCAGAGAGTGTGTCTCTGCCTCCTGTATTGAGACTGGAAGATGGTTCCACAGGAGAGGAGCTTGATTGCTGAAGGCTCTGCCTCCCATTCTGCTTTTGGAGATCCTGGGATCACCAGTAACCCTGCTCCTGGGAGCGTAAGGTTCTGGTTGGGTGACAGGGTACTATGAGCTCTTTAAAACAAGATGGTGCCTGACCATGAATGGACGAGGAAAGGACAAGGATTTTATATTATATTGTGGATTTAACAGGGAGCCACTGCAGTGAAGCCAGTACAGGGGAAAATGGTTTCTGATCCTAGTTCTTTTCAGTATATGTGCTGCTGCATTCTGGATTAACTGACGAGTCTTGAAGATTTTATTTGGGCAGCCCAAAAATATAGAATTACAGTAATCCAGCCTGGAAATAACAAATGCATGAACTAGTTTTTCTGCATCTTGTTGAGACAGGATGTGCTGGATTTTAGCAATGTTACAGAAGTGAAAGAAGGCCTTTCTTGAAATCTGTTTTACGTGTGAGTTAAAAGACAGCTCCTGGTCAGATAACAGCTAGGTTTCTGAAAGTGGTGCTATAGACCAAGGCAATGCCATCCAGATTATCTCTGTTGTTGTTGGATAATGATTCTCTAACATGTTTAGGGAAGAGCACAATTACTTTGAGTTTAACAATAAAAAGTAATAGACAGTCAGTTTTTAATGTCCTTAAGAAATGTATGGAGTTCAGCTAACTGATGAGTTTCATCTGGCTTAATTGATATGTATAATTGTGTGTTATCTGCATAGCAATGAAAATGTATGCTTTCTAATAATATTACCTAAAGGAAGCAAGTATAGAATGAATAGTAATGGTCCAAGCACAGAGCCTTATGGGACTAACCTTTCCATATCTGGATGATTCATCATTATCATGAACAAAATTATATCATATCAGATAAGTAGGACTTAAACCATCTTAAAGCAGATCCTTTAATGCCAATTTGGTGTTCCAGCCTCTGTAGCTCCTCTGTGCTGGACTATACAGGTTGGTGAGAGAGGCCTGGTCCTGACAAGTATGCAGGAAAGGCCACCTGTGAGCAACAGCCAGGTGGTCCCAGTCCTAAACCCTTAAACCACATCAGTCGATTGCTTGCTTGACTGACATTAATTGGTAGTAAGTAGTGGGAGTGAGAATCTGGGAGGGGTTAAGAGCAAAAGGAGGGAAGATAGAAGGCACAGAGAGGAAACAAAGAAGGAGAGAGAGGAGACAGAGAGGCAGAGGAAAGTCTTTATCAGCAGGTACAACATCGCTGGTATCAGTCTTAATACAATATTGCAATAGCTACATCAGCTGCTCATAGTTGTCTTACTGAAACCTGGCTGTGTCATGAAAAATATTTTTCCCTAAATTAATCAACTCTTCCCAATCACCTCTATGAGGCACCCTCCAACAGGGTGGAATGGCTATTTTCGACTCATGTTTATTTATGAGTCTTAAACCTAAACTCGATCATAACTCATTTGAACCAGTTTATGTGAACCCCCTCTATTTACATTCATGTCTCACCATCAATGCAGGCCCATTTTACTTAGCCTATTCAATACAGGTCTATTGCATGTCTGTATCTCCTTGCTATCTGTATAAGGTGCACTCAAATTTGGTCCATTTGCTTTGTATCATGCCGAAGTACGCTTGTACGATTGTACCCCTCCCTCTCCGCTGGCCTGCACTCACACTGTGCTGAGCCCAAGCTTGCCTGTGCATGGTTATGTCATCATGAATTGTCCTTGCTTACAGAAAGTGTGCACTGGGAATTGTGGTCCCAGTAAAATGGAGAAAAGCAGAGAAAACACAACTGCAACTTCACTGATTTTGTGGATTTTGATCGATTATGCAAGGTGATGATTGTTGAGATGAATTATCACATTGATTATTTGTCATGTCTATGTCATGTTCCTATGTTTGTGCTAGTGCGTGATACACCTTACGTTGTTGAAGCACACCTTTTTCTAGGCGTGGGAGAAAATTTCCATTCTCAAATGGTTTTTCTCTCTTGACCAATTATATCTCAATACAGAAAAATCAGAGCGGCACAGTGGTGCAGTGGTTAGCGCTGTCACCTCACAGCTCGAAGGTCCTGGGTTCGATTCAGGGTAAGGGCGTTTCTGTGTGGAGTTTGCATGTTCTCCCTGTGTCTGCGTGGGTTCTCTCCGGGTACTCCGGCTTCCTCCCACAGTCCAAAAACATGCAAACTGGGGCTTAGGTTAATTGGTCACTCTAAATTGCGCGTAGGTGTGAATGTGAGTGTGGATGATTGTTTGTGTCTATATGTCAGCCCTGCGATGAACTGGTGATTTGTCCAGGGTGACCCCCACCTTTGCCTGAATATGCTGAGATAGGCTCCAGCCCCCCTGCGACCCCTAACGGGATAAGCCATGGAAAAATCAATAATCTGAATTTTAAAACTACTTTTTTGTATTTTCAACCCCAAAGTTTTGCGCTGTGGGCAATATGGTGAATTTCCGCTGGCACAAGTACGTAATAAAGTGGAATGTAAGAGGAACCTGGACAAGATCCACACTGTATGCAAGGTGTGTTTGACTACACTAAAGTACTTCTGGAATACAATGGACATGAGAAACCACATCTCACGTTTCCACCCGGAGTTGGAAGAGAAACTGTTGGCTTTAGCAGCTGCTGCTAACCAGTGAAGGATGCAAGATGTATGTTCAAAGTTTCCACCCAACTCAGAAAAGGTGAAGCACATCACCAGGTCAATTGACACAGTCATTGCAAAGGATTTGTGCCCAAATTCAGTCATTGAGAACGAGGGCTTTTGTGCTATGATCCACACACTGGAGCCGAGAGATCGTTGACTTCCAGAGGAAAGGTGGAGGAGGAGCAGTCGAAGGGAAAATACAGAGGGCAAACGAGTTGGTCCAGTTATTCAACAGGTTTGACTCCCCCCTCCTCCAGCAGCCCTGACCCCCAAAGCCCCACACAAACCTCCAATTCAGACAGCTTACTGCCCCATCACCGCCATCACCCCCACCACCCCGTTTCACATTACAAAGGTCATGGAGAGGCTGGTCCTGGCACATCTCAGACCACTGATGTGCCCATCAAATACAATTTGCCTACCAGCCCCATGTCGGTGTAGATGATGCCATCATCTGTCTGCTGCAGAAGGCACTTTCTGCACTGGACAGACCCAACACCACTGTGCGCATCACTTTCTTTGCTTCTCCAGCGCCTTCAACACCATCCAGTCCAGGCTACTGAAGGCAAAGCTAGAGTACATGCGGGTGGATTCTCCTCTGATCGCATGGATCACGGACTACCTGACGGGCAGACTGCAATTTGTAAGAATACAGCACTGTGTGTCTGATGTCTGATTTGCAAGATCGGGCCCCCCAGGGAACTGTGCTGTCCCCCTTCCTCTTTACCAACTACACTTCTGACTTTCAGTACAGCAGTGAGTCATGCCAACTGCAGAAATTCTCAAATGACACGGCCATAGCCAGGTGTGTGGAGAATGGACAGGAAGATGAGTACAGGAACCTGGTGGACAAATTTGTGCGTTGATGAGAACCACCTGAAGCTGTACGTGATGAAGACAAAGGAGATTGTGGTGGACTTAAAGAGGAACAAGCCCCCAACCTCTCCTGTCTGCATTAATGGGACTGATGTGGAAATTTTCCAGACCTAGAGGTACTTGGGAGTATACCTGGACAGCAAGTGAAGTGTTCCACCAACATAGAGGTTGTGTACAAGCAAGGCCTGAGCCAGCTCTACTTCCTCAGGAGGAATTTGCAATCAGACTTTTCAACACCTCTGTCATTAGACACTAGACACTTGTACTTGTTAAAATCATTCACTTCCTCCTACCAGCACTAAAATCTCTACTATTCGCAAAAATTTTGTATAAATTAGATTTTCACAACTGTATATACTGTCATATGTCCTACTGGTCCAGTATCTGAACATCCTTGCTGCTGTAATGAATAAATTTCCCTACGGGGATTAATAAAGTCATCTCTATATCTATCAATCTATCAATCAAAGTTGTCCTGGAGTAACTGAGGAGAGTTTAGGATTGCTTTAACTTGTGATGCGTGGACATCAATTGCCATGGAATCTTATGTTATTGTAACTGCTCATTTTATCACAGATGACTGGCAGCTTGCACCTCATGTGCTCCAAACAAGAGCAATGTATGAGAGCCACACAGGTGCAAATATGGCTGCGTTTTTGCAGAAAATAGCAAAAGAATGACATCTCACTATCAAAGATGTTGTTTTAGCAACTGATAATGTCCTCAACGCGGTGGTGAGATGTTAAGCCTACACGCTAAACCTGGCTTCTCAGCCAGCTCTCAAGTTGACCACTGTATCAAGGCTGTTGGGGAGGGTCGGGCTAATTACCACGTATTTCCACTGCAGTGCCATGACAAAAAGCTACTGGGTCTTAATAGATTTGCCTCAATCCATCAATGTTATTGATACATCGAATCACATCGTTAATCATTTTATCATCAAATTCTTAATTGTTTGTGCCCACTGAACCAGAATTAAATCAAATCATGTGGTACCAAGAGATTCCTACCCCTATCTCTTTCCGCCATGCCAGGACCAAAGAAATGTTCCATGCTTGAGCACAGTATGGAGTGCTCACACGAGTCAGTCAAACTTGACTTGTGGCTCAAATGTGTTTGGGCATGGTACGGATGGCCTAGTGTGAGTGCACCTGAAGTGTTACTGAGGTGTAATGGGGGCTTAGTTCTGACTCTGAGATTGTAGTAGACATAAGCAGGACGATGAGACAAGGCTGTAACATTTGGTCAAGTTTTGTGGGTTTTAAAAGGAATCACCAGTAGTTAGCACCTCTGTGTGGAGACAACACAAAGTTTGGAAGCCAAAATGTGTTTTTACTTACCCTATAAGCAGAGAAGAATAACAGGAGCAGTAATTGATTTTTATTACCATTACTCAGTTATTTAAAAAGTGCTGCTCCTCACACATGTAAAATGCTACTTTGGACTCAGATGATGCTGTTACTTGATACTTATCTGGCACATTTAAAATGCACAATGCTGGCTTATTATCTTGAATCACGTAGTGGGGTAACATTTTGACACTGTTGTGTTGTTTTGTGAAAATAAACAAAGATGGTGTACAGAGGGCTCTTTGTTGTGGTGATATTGTGCAATCTCTGTATAAAAAGAATAATACTAATTTGACATCTTCCCAAGAAGTCTTTCTCTTTATCTTCTTGATAGCTTCCATGGTGGTTAGACCCACTGCTGTAGTCCTGCCTTACATATACCACTGGATTTATTACTGTTAGTAGTAGTAGTAGTTATATACATATACTGTGAAAGCACCAAACTATAGAAGTCAATGAAGACAAATGTCAACCATCCTGCTACATCTTCAGTTAACAGTGTTGGAGCTGGGTCAGATAGTAGAGAGCTCACAATGTTCTTATAGAAAATGGCCTACTTACTTTCAAGAACAGACACAAATTGGAGGAAGCAGGGAGCCACTGACATCCTACACCTGAAAAATGGTTTGGGAAGCCATAGTCAAATCCCTTCAGGTGTCAACATACCATGTCCATCTTATATAATACTGAAAAATGCTGCTCGACCGCTAGTCCCATGATTTAGGGCCTGGCCTCAAGAGGATTAGCATAAACTTCCAGTGCTTATGTGGGTGCTAAAGTGGATGCTTATGAAGAGCTAATATATAATTTTTTATTGTCAAAACTAAAATGAGATAAATGTATTAGTGATACAGTGATAGAAAGTGTATCATCCTGCTACAAGCCTCCCGCTGACCATGAACCGCTTCTTGAACAGGAATCAATACAGAAAACCAACATCACAAGTTTATGAAGCAGATGTACTTCACTCTTAAATTCACCAATGGCTTTTAAGACAGCTCTGCACAGGCCTTGTCTCAAGATAAACATAACCCTCATGACTCCCTGTACTTGTTTGTTGAACAGTTCAGAAAAGCTGGCTGAATGAACGGAGGCTCTCAATAGTGTCTCCTTGTCACTCCTGTGACAGTTACTTTGAGGGGCTGAAAAACATGTTTTTTTTCTCTACCTTTCTATAGAAAAACCTTTTATCCTCCTCTTTCTACTAATTTCTTTTTGCCTGAACCTGGGTGACTCAATCTTTTCTTCCCTCTGGGCTAAATTGATGGCAGTGCAGGAGTTAATTGTTTGGGCATGTGTTTGGCTTCCTGATGGAGAGTGGATGCGGATCAGGTTGAGGTCAGGGTTCATAATGACATGTTTTTTTTCTGGGGCCTGGAAATGGAGAAGAGGGCCATTGGAGAGTGCTGAACATGGGGGTGAATTGAAGTTCCACCGTGGCACTTAAGCCTGTCTCTATACAGCATCCAACAAAAGAGAAAAATCATTTTACACATCAGAGACGATGGCATATCCAATGAGAACTGCTGCTTCATAGAAACTTTGTAAGGTGACAGTTTTTAAAAACACTGGACACACAAATACCTTGTATTGGTCTGCATGAAAGAATTGCCTGACACAGTAAAAATAACCACAGACCAGTGGACTTTCAAAAGTAAACTCTGGTAAAGTAAAAGTCCAAAAACTTTCATGTATGACTCCAGACAGCTACAAATGAAGGAATTCAATTACCGACATTTCTTTTGGTGAGGTAGGTTTCATAGTAAAATGTCTATTTAAGTACGTTAAAATTGCAATCTGTGTAAATAACTAAATAAGACTTAAATGTGATCTCAATCTCATAGGAAAATGCATTTTCAATCAATATATTGTAGATAACTGCAAGAGATAATATTATGGAAACGATAGAAAGGAATGATTGACACACCATGCTTTTTACAGACACACCTGATGTCATTGAGCTGACTTACCCTTCTAGCCCAATTGATTATCATCTTGGGTTAGTCTTAGATTTTGATATGTTTTTCTGAAATAAACTAAGTATTTTAGTCTTTGGGAATGAATCACTGTCATAGCTTAAGAACAGAGTTCTTATGACAACAGAGCGGACACTATCACCCTTACCCTTTACATTGCCCAATCTCATTTGGACCAGGGAAACACATATATTGCTCTTCACTGACAGTAGTTTAGATCATGTAACTCCAGATGTCAGGCTGGAACCGTCACCATCACTTCCTCCAAACTGACTTTTAACACTAGCGCCCCTCAAATTTGTTAACATCACAACACTTAATGTTTTTATCAGTTACGACACTTATGCAGGCTCCAAGGAGGAGGTCAGAGCTCCAACACCATCCTAATAGTGGAGAGAGACAGCAGCTTGAGATTCCTCTGGGTTTATATCAGTGAGGCAGTAGCTTTCCTCCTCTGCAGGGTGAGGAGCGTTAAGGGCCAAGACACACCAAGCCAAGGAAGTGCAATCTAGAATGTTGGGCACCTCTGTGAGCATCTGTCACACTAGTCTTTTTGGTGTGCCCCAAATGTTGGCATTGTCTTTCATCATTGGCTGAGTCATCATGTTGAGTGGACGATGCAGTGAGACAGCACTCTCATTGGCTGTTGATGTGATGGAAACACAAAGTTCCTCAAGCCTGTCAATATACAATCACTAATTTCACCCATTTAGAACGATTACTTTTTAACATTTTATCTTCACCGATATGTCTTCTGGTTTCCCTTATTAAACAGGTACAAAACATATGTACTAGTTGCCAGTATGTGTATGTTTTCAGTGCAATTTTTCCCCCCCAATGTATGCAGTCCAAGTGTCATTAATAGTTTCTAATAGTTGCAGTTGTCAATACTTTCATTGCGTTATGTAACCTTAACTAAACTATCAACAGTCAATATAATCTACTTTTGCTACAAACTCTTGTTTTTTGTTAAAAATCACTTATTGTTTGATCCATTTTTTACTCTTGCTGACCATTTTGTAAGACCAGAGTCCTGACTTTACTAAAAGCACTGTTTTTCAACTCTTTTAGCAAGGGATTAAATGCAACAGATGCAAAAAGTCCTGCAATCCAGGCTTTATCTACCATTATTATGACTGTTTTCCAACATGTTAAAGCCAGGGTTGTGTGTGTCTGTGTGTGTGATTGTGTGTGCTGCTGTCAGCGTAGTCCCAGAATGGACAGTTGACTGAGTGGACAGGATGAAAGGAGTGCAGGAGTCAGCTGATAAGGCAACACAGCTACAGTATTTGCTGGTTACTGTGGGGGCAATGCTCAGCCTTCAGAATCATTCCTCTGGATGACTGCAAGACAGCCCACATCTATGAGCTCAAGTCCAGCATCCTGTGGCATTACTTCAGCTGGCTTAAGCAATTTTAAGACACTTGTACTCTAGTTGGGCAATGATCTGGGGTTATTTGTCTCAGCAGCCGTTGTTTGGTTCCTTTAACTTAGTCCACTGTCAGTGTGAGGTGAGTGGAGGCAGGATACACAGTGGTATTTAACAAGGCTTGTGTAATTGGTTGTGGCAGGTCCTGCCAGCAAACAGCAGGTCCATGCCCCTTTCACTGAGCCCAGCAGAGGACCGGCATTGATGTGGATAAGACAATTATCGCTACACTGGTGACTTAGACTATAAGAAAGGGGAAATTCAATTAAACCAATCTATATCCTCAATGTCCATAGAGTATGAGCGGAGTGCAAGGCTGAATTTTGACATCTACAGCAGCCTAGCTGGGTTAAAATAGAGGAGGTGAGTCTTTTTCACAAGAAAAAAGTGAGCGTTCTTGAGACGTAACGAGCCAGATGTAAACCTACACATTATCATAACATGTTACCATCTTCAGCACTTCAAATACCGGTGACCTCAGGGCCAACATTGTGACTAAACATGTGGGAGTACTAATGTGGGAGGTCTCTAAAGCATTTTCAGCTACTTGCTGACCTGAGACCAGGATAATCACAAGACAATCAGGTGGAGCTTGCTGCTTTGTGCAACGATGGAGAACAGTGCAGATGATCATGACTGTCTGAGACACCTGTGGTTTCACATTCAGGGAGTATTTTAGCAGGAGAAACACATGCAAGCACAGCAGCATGTAAAATCAAAATGCCAACAGTCAATCAAATGGATATTTTTTGTGCGTGTTTTAACAGGATACGAATTTTAAGAGAAAAAAAATTGCAATATAAAGGTAGATTTCACTTTGAAAGACAGATGAACTAGCCTCAACGGTTTTATGGATTGTTTTAAATGTTTTTATAGTTGCATTAACCAATTTAATTTTTTCTTTTAGTCACATGAAGTATTTTAATTTACAATGTTGGTTGCAAAATGTGACTGCTTAGAGATCCCCCCTCAAAGCAGTTTCATTGTAAATAATGTGACATCATGAAGTTTCAGCAGCCTGTTAGTCTGTGTTAGGGTTGGTACACATCAATCCAACATCAAGAACCAACCTGGACAGAGAGACCGTCTGTTAATGTTGCACAGGAACACACCCTATGGACATCAGCGAACTCCCAACTGATACATACATTTTTGACTGCCTAAGATTCTCTATAAGTCAGGAGCCTGGAAAATATATATGTGGAGATAAACAATGCAAAAAAAACATTAGTTACTTATTATTGTAGTTCACTCCAAATTGCTGATTAGAAGACAAAAATTGCACTGGTGTTGTTAACACTTGACCTGTTGATCATGCAAGAAAATAGGAGACAGGGTAAAGGAGGAGAAACAGCACTAAATGAGTGAAATTATGAATGGTACAGCAAAGGGCTCAAGAAAGTTTTCATTTCACTTCAACATCCAATCAGAATGATCTATCATGCTGCCCAGTGGTTGGGCTGGCTGAAAAAAATGCTGACAAGGAAAGACAATGATGACATTGCGGAACATACCACAAAAACAAGGGCGATAGACTTGATAGACTGTTCCCGACTTCCTATTAGTGGCTGGGGAAGCACCAGCCTTTAGACTACCCAAACATGGATTTACCAAAGATCTGTCTGTTGCACAAAATCCTTTCATTTTTGTACAGTCCCATTACTGCAGCTTAGGAGGTAAAGGACTATCAAGGGAAACCAAAAGATGGAATTCTACACAGAAACTGTACTTCAGACGTAATCCACTTGATTTTTGCAGACACGGATAGTAACATTTTTGCTCAGAATGACAATTGTGAACAAAATATGTAAATAGAATGGGTTCATGGGAGTTGTTGACGTGATGTGGTAGAAAAGTCCACAGATGAGGTAATGTTTTAAAATTTTGTCTATGTTTATCCACATTTGCCGACAGGGAAGCTTTGACTGGCAGACAAGTAAGGAAGCCAAGCTTCTCATTAGTGGAGAATCAATTAAAGCCTCACAGAATTTCCAGGGTTGGTTTATCATTAGAGTGAAATAGGAAGAGGTGGCATACACAGTGATGGTCATCCAGATTTTAGTGACAGTATCATGAAAAACAGGGTCAGGCTCCAACTAACAGGCAATACTGGTAATAAAAGAAATAAAGCTTATGCACCTTCACCTGCATAAGGGCAAGGTAGCAGTCAATGGATGGGGCTCATTTTTTTTAAAGAAAGCTTTGCAAAGAGCATTTGAGTCGGTTCATGTTTGGAATCACAGAGGATTTTGACTAGCTGCATCCAGAGCCCTTGAGAAGAGAGGAGTTGTATAATCTCCATTGACTCCTTCAGGCCAATTATTTTACAAAAATGGTGGACAGTAGAGCCAGTCAATAGTTCTAAACACTGGCTAGTAGCATTGATTACATGATTAAGCAATGCTTTGGCAAAAAATTTTAAAGGTTGGTGGATAAAAACAAAAGAACTCTGATTTGAGTTTCCTTAATAAACAAATTTTATTGGAATTATCTACCAATAAAACAATATATGTATTTTTCTTGTATGTTAGCCCCGCACACTAAATTAGGTTTAATTCTATTTTGTGCAAAATAGTCAGTAGGTTTATCTGAGTCATCTGTGGCACATAAAAATGTTGATTACATCTTTTTAAAGTCCTGATATTAAACAATAAGAAATGAAAATGACTGTTTTTAGGTGATTTTATAGCTGCATACAGAATGAACAGAGAACAGAGACATTTTGTTTGTATAACAGCATCAGACAGTTCATTAAAAACGCATTCCCACATATTCCTCTGACAGTGAAACTACCCTGTACATGTTTGCATTTATAACTTTTATTTATATCCATTTACAGGATAGAGCAGTATATGGTGAGGTCAAATACAGAATCATCCTGTTCTTATTGTTGTTATTATTTTTCCACTTCACCATCAAAACATTCAGCTTTTTAAGGACATGATTGCTTGTCATTTTCTTTCCTCTACCATTTGCTCGTTTTGAAATGCTAACCTTTTTCTGATATTTTATTGTATTCTTATTATATTCTACTCTTGTATTCTTATTCCCTTTTCCCCAGATTTTGTTTTCTGTGATGCTGTTGTGACATGTGGAATACTACAGACATCCGATATGTTGGCGTACAATATTGTAAATCAATTTATATATTGTTTATTAATTCGAAATTCGCTGTTTTGCTAGATTTCCTACTGTACCCCATTCAAAACATAGATATCAATGGCTTCGAACTATTAAGTGGCTCCACAAACTATGTGACAGACAACAATTCTGACACTCCAACGATGCAATTTTTATCTTCCCAAGGGCCCTGGCTGCATCCAGTCATCCTTCCTCTACCCTTTATATTGTATGCAGGGTTATTTGGGGGGCCGGAGCCTATCCCACCATCATCGGGTGAATGTAGGGTACACCCTGGTCATTAGTCCATCACAAGGCACTGATATATAGAGATATACAACCATTCCCATTCACATTCAACCAAACTATGGGCAATTTATAGTAACCAATTAACCCAAAACCCCTTGCATGTTTTTGAACTGTAGGAGGAAGCTGGAGTACCGGATAGAACCCATGCAGACACAAGGAGAACATGCAAACTCCACATAGAAAACCCCCGACCCAGGAATTGAATCCTTCTTGCTGTGAGGCTGAGTGCTAATCACTGCACAACTGTGCCGCTCCTGACTAGCTGCAGTTAATATGCAATTTTTCTTTCTTGTAATTTCCCACTCATGTCTCATATAGCTTACAAAGTTCGATAAATGCTAATGTACCTGTATGTTTAGGAATTACAGCCATTTTATACAGAGTACCTCCATTTTCTGAGGCTCAAAAGTATTTTGGGAGTATGTATGAAATCTGCAGTTTTGGAGTGGGATCTTGGCAAAATCAACAACAACAATCATTACGGAACATCAAAGACAATGCAGGGAACATTTCACGCACATTTTAAACATCACGTCTCAGGCATGGCTGTGTAAGTTGGCTTCTTGAAAAACTGCGGTGTGTAGCAGAGTTTTTCACCACAGTTTAACTGCGACAGTTTGGCTGGCCAACAGACAGAGAATGCTAAACTTGTCAGTCCATAAACTAGTCATGTAAGTAAGGGACATTGTTTTGTTTACAAGAGCCAGCCAAATAAATTTTTTTTTTTTTTTTTCCTTTTATAAAGGACTGCAACTGGCTGCTGTTTTTTTTGCAGTGTAATTAGTTGAATCATTCATTCTGACAGGGATTCATACTGGATTAAGATATAAGATATAAGATATAAGATAAAGATGTAAGATATAATGTTAGGTAACTAGTGAAGTTTTTACCAGTATAATGATATTTTTTTGTAAATGTTGTAATTGCTAGTTGTCTTGCTGTAGCATATTATGGATCTTTGCTGGATGTAGCTATGTTAGAAGGAGGTAATGGTTATGGCTTATTTGCTGCATTCACATGGAATCTGGCAGACTTTAGACGGCAGATGGCAAGGAGACACCTCCTGGCCGGCACGGGAAATAACAAACAGTCTGATGGAACGGCAAGATGGAAGAACAAAATGCGCATGTCCATGTGTTACTATGGTGATGCCTTGTTTACAAAGAATAGAATAAAGTCAATTAAACTTAAGATTTATTAAATTATTTTGTGTCTATTATTTTATATAAATATTACAGAGTTGCATATGGCTGTAAAATGCGGCTTTCTCTTAATTTTACGTTGCAAAATTAAAACAAATGTTCCCTCCAAAATGTACAATCCTTCATTTCCATCACGGACAGTGAAAGGAGAGCTGCATCTGCTTTGTGCCTCTAAAATCTTTGTCTAAAAAGGAAATGGCAATGACAACCAAAAAGGTACATATGAGTACATCCACACCTGCAGGAGTGAAGCATGCATGGAGAATTTGAATGCTGATTAGCTACCACATATCAGCTTTTCTAGTCACATCTTAGTTTATAGGCTCTGGTCATACACCACGTACTGCTGCATCAGAATAATCTCATTGATGATGTTAGCCTAAATGAGGTGTTTGAGAGGCAAATTAACATCTCTTTGTGAATTGCCATCACAGTGGACGGCAGAAAGTTAAAAAAAAAAAAGTAGCTTTCGTCGACACTGATGTCCGCCATTACCATCACTGTTATTTTTTTTTTAGCCTTCTCAAATTTTACTGTTCTCATCTGCTTAACTGACATCCGGTTGGCTGTCTGGTAGATTCCATGTGAATGCAGCATTGGTAAATTGTGGGGTCTGGTGGAATGATACACAATGTTCTTGGTTGAAAACACGTATGTATTACTTTAAATTACTAATTTTGCAAGCCTCATCGTAGCCTCTATTTACAAAATCTTATTCTTTGTTCTAACTTTATTCAAAATGCTAAACTCGAGAGCAGCCACGTAAAGTACTGTGTGTTTGAGCATAACAAGGCCTGAGTAGGCTTGCAGTCCCCCTCTGACCCAAAACAAGATTGAAGGGAACTGCTTGCCACAGTCCACTGTTTGTTCTACTATTACTTTGTCTGATTGCTGTCAGGGCATTATTAGTTAGTACTTTTGAAACAGTACGGCTGAATGAGCCATGGTGAAAAGTAATGTTAGCTAAGAATAGCTTGCGACAAGCATTGTAGAGTTACATGCAAAGAAGTTTATGTCCACATTATCTCAGTATGTTACAGCAGAAAATGGCTGTCTATTACCTGGCTATGAATTTTGTTATGTAATTAATAACATACTGTATGTGTTGCGTAAATTGGAGGGTATTACAAATTACATCATGTAAAATAATGGATTGCTCAAAATGATGAATGGTTTTCATTGTCTGATTATTCATTTATTTATTTTTGAAGATGCAAGTCAACTAAAGGACTGACGGACACCTGATGTACAAGCCCTCAACTTCCTTCCTCATGTCCAGCACCACCCTGGACATACTCTCTTTTACCCCTTCCCCTCAGGAGGTACAGGATAGTCACAGTTCAGTGTTGCAAATTATAATCCCCTAACTCACCCACTCTTGCAAACGTTCAGCGTTATACACTATGCACTTTATGGTTCTCTTCCATATTTGTGCACTTTGTCAGCTGTCTGCAATACTGTACACAAACTTGATAATCCTTATACTGAGGAGTAATTTTAATAATAGTGATGAATTATATAAAGTGGGGCTGTCTTTACCCAATGGTAGCTCTGTTTATTTTGTGTTTTGATGATGTGATGTTACACATAGTCATGAATTTTGTATGTGTATAGGACAGTAAGAGCTACTGATCTCAGATAGATCTCAAAATGAGCCCTGGCTGCCAGTCCAAAAGACCCCTCCTAAGCTCTGTTCACTCTTTCAGGGTCATCCCTTGAAGCAGCCTCTGTGGAATATGAATAAGAAAGAAAGTGATACGGATCAAGGTTTTATTTTTTGGTAGGTTATACATCAGCTAGAATCCAGGTATTTCTGTCTTATTTCTGGTCAAAACATCTACATTAACTTAGTAAGAGAATACTTATATCTCAGTTTCATTCATATCAAACATTACAGTTCAATAACCTGCCACATTGCACAATATGTGTAATTATTGTAAATATATATATTGTATATAGTTAGTGTATCTATAGTATGTAAATATAGTGTACATGTCTGTACTGCTAGGGACAATTAGCCATAAACAAATTCCTTGTATGTATCAACATGCTCGGCCAAATAAATCTGATCCTTAACGCTTTGTTGTAAAAAAAGACTTAAAATAAACGTATAGATGTAAAATAAAGACTGGATCCATGCAACCCGGACCAGAATAAGCGGCAGAAAACGAAATGAAGCTAAACGAAACGAAACAAAACAGTTTTAACTAACCCAAAATTTCCCACAAAATGTATTTATTCAAATGCAAGTCATTTGTTAAGAAATTGTTTTATTTCATGTACTGATATATGTTGGTTGGTTACTTGGTTAGATTTTTTGCAGTGTTTGTCCTTCTTTTTCAGATTTACCTAGCCTTTTCTAGCAGTCGCCACAGCGAATCATTCTCCTCCAACTTTCCCTGTCCTCTGTATCTTCTTCTTTCTCACCAATTATCTGCATATCCTCTCTCACCACATCTATGAATCTCCTCTTCGGTCTTCCTCTTTGCCTCCTGCCTGGTAGCTCCATCTTGAGCATCTTTCTACTGTACCAATATATTTAAGGCCCCTCCTCTGCACATGTCCAAACCATCTCAATCTGGCCTCTCTAACTTTGTCTCCAAAACGTCCCACCTGTGCTGTGACCCTTCTGATGTGCTCATTCCCAATCCTGTCAATCCCGGTCACTCCCAAAGAGAATCTCAACATTTTTAACTCTACCACCTCCAGCTCTGCCTCCTGTCTTTTGATCATTGCCACCATCTCCAGACAAACAATGTTGATGGTCTAACTACCATCTTGTAATCCTTTCCTTTCACTTTTGCTGCTACTCTTTTGTCACAGATCACTCCTAACACTTTTCTCCACCCAATCCACCCTGCCTGCACTCACTTCTTCATCACTTTACCAGACTCCCCGTTGCGCTGAACAGTTGAACCTAAGTACTTAAACTCATGGACCTTTTCCATTTCTGCTCTCTGTAACCTCACAGTTTCTCTTGCCTCCCTTTCATTCACACAAAAATGTATTCTGTGTTGCTACGACTGACTTTCATTCCTCTTCTTTCAAGCACATTCCTCTACCTCTCCAGGTTTTTTTCCACCTGCGCTCAATACAGATCACAATGTCATCTGCAAACATCATCGTCCACTGAAACCTCATGCCCTGGTCTGCTGCCACATGCCCTACCTCCCTTCCCCTGAGATCGCTGGCTCTGATGACCTAAGGTGGACACTGTGGGCTGCTAGTAGGCTCAGTCTATTCTATCTTTTCCATTGTATCATGATATGATAATGATAATATCATACTGTGAGTTAGTTTTTTTGTCAGGGGAGTGCGGCAATGGAGCCTATCCTACCATACCAGGCAAAGGTTGGGTACACCCTGGACAGGTCTTCAGTTCATTGCAGGGCTGACATATGAAGACAAAACAACCGTCGACACTCACATTCACACCTACGGGCAATTTAGAGTGACCAAATAATCAAACCCCCTCTTTTGTATGTTTTGGGCTGCAGGAGAGAACCCATGCAGTCACAGGGAGAACCTGCAAACTTCTTGCTGTGAGGCGATAGTGCCAACCCTAAGGGCTCTGTTGCCTGTGAAAATCAGGTTTAGCTCCATGGTATTGCTAATTGACACACAGGATTTTTTCCTTTGCCCATATAGGTGGCATTGTACCTGAAAATGGAAAATACAACCTCTGTGATGCCCTGCCAGGAGCCTCCATCTATGAACCTGGTGGGGCAGGGGGAGTTTGGCAGGGACCAAACACTTTCTGTAACAAGTTTATTTTGCTGGAGTTGAATGTTGGATGAACTATGATAGAACTGTATGGGGAGAACATAGGAAATCGATCCAATAGAGTGGAAGTTCCTTTGTGGATAGCCAAACCTTCTGGCTGCTCTGGTAAGTTGTGGCCAGTTTTCTAATAGGAATCAGAACTCTGCAGTACGATTTGACGGGCCCAAATCCATGTTCAGTGACAATGTTGGACAAGGGCCAGTGCTGATGGAACACTAACTTTCTATTCCAGAGATGGTTGGTAACCTAAAAATAACTTTGCAAAGACGTAATACCAGTATAGACCTGGGGTAAAGTATTCAATATTCTGCATATTCAATCCAGATGAACATTTTACCCAATAACAGGGGAAAATAGGAAGTGGTGGTACAGTCCAGTCCCAACTCCTTGTTAATACTCATTGTGAAATTAAAATAAGGATAGAAAAGTGCCCGCCTGGTTTTCCTACACGGGTCCAATTTTGGTAACCTGTCCACAACTGTTTAAGTCCTATGACCTGACCCATGGGTCACAATTAAAGGCACAGGCTTTGAGAATTCTTTTCTTGAAAAGTGTCTCTCAATTGTTGCAGCATTTGCTGTGTGTGTCTTCTCTGGGATGACATGCCTTTATGGCACTGTTTACAAGCAGCAAAGGCACTGACAGTGTTATTCTCACAGTCTGTTATCATAGCAAACCTCTTCTGCATGTCTGACATGGCCTTCAGTGATGTGTAATTGTGATAGACTGATTTTTATTGAGAGTTCATAATTCCATTATGTAATAAAATATCATTCAAGACAGTAACATAGTAAAAAGTACAATTCATTTGTAAAAGGGAGGTAAAAAATTGAAAATCTCTTTAAAAGTCCTATTGAAATAGTGTATTGTGAAGATTGTGTATTTTCTTGGAAAAAAATGTAAAAAATATAGTTCATGTGAATGTGATTAAGTGCTTTTGAAATAGTTAAATGTGTTAAGAGAACTTAATCAATAATCTGCTTGGTAGCCTTAATGAAATATTGGTTATCAAGTATCCACGACTACAGAAGTTGGAAGGGGGAGCTCTCCGCCACGGTGTATCATTAAAATGAAGCTGAGTATCGTCATTCACAATTCCCCTTTCCAGGTATGAAAATGAGTTTTATGCTCACTGAGTGTTACATATGTCTTCTTAGTTCCTTTTTCTTATTAACATTTTGACTCAGTAGCCATTTTTACATGGACACAAATATTCAGAATAAAGGGCTGATCGGAATATAAATTCTTCATGTAACACGTCAATTAGAAGATTCTGATCCGATTTGGCTCATTCGGATAGAAATTATATTCCGATCCTTATTCCGAACCGTGTCCATGTACACACTTATTCCGATCAGGACTTCCTGTTTGGGCTAAAATTATCTTCACTGCGCATGTGTGCCATATGCCAACGTGATGTGACAGCATCACTTAACTTGGAGGCTATAACGCAGGAGCTTTATGCATTGCTGAGCCTGTAGCTTGATAAGAGAGAACAGTAGAAACAAAAGTAGGGCTTTTAGAACCTGGCGCAGGTCCATTCTTTAAGAGTGCGGAGTTTAAATTGCAGGGTAAAGCGCTTAAGTGCAAGGAGTAGCCACATCAGCGTTTGTTTACAGCACAGGCGGGAGTACAACTTCTTCTTCTGCGTTCAATTTTGGGAAATTAGACAAATCTGCGCATTTCAATATGCTGCTATTCTGATTAAAGCCTGGTGCATATATACGCACGTCATGATCAAATCATTTGATTTAGTGTCCATACAAAAAACATATAAACAAAGAGCCAGAGCCTCATTGCCATCGTTTGAGCTAAATTGTAACGTGGAGGACTTGATGGACACTAAAACGCATGGTGGAAACCCACTGGTGGGCAAGTTTGACAGAACCACAATTTATTTTCTGCTTATTTATTTTAGTTTTGGCATTTTTAACAATTTGGCTATCAAATCAAACATTAGCCTTAATGGTGGTAGGACTAAGTAATGCTTTTTTGTTAAACCAGAAATGACCAGACTGTAAAGTCACTAAACTTATTTCACTCATCTCTAAATATTTTCACACCTAATGTAGTAAATTAAGAATTAATTTTAAACAACAAAAAGAGTTGATTATTGTTGGAACAGTAAGTGTGTGTTATAAGATGAAAAAAAATCCTGTTTCTGCAAATGAGGTTTATGGGGGCAATAGCATTGTTTTTTTATTTAAAAAAAAAATCATTAAAATAAAGGTTTTTTCATTGTTATACATATTCAGATTTTTTGTTCCTATATTTTGCAGAAATATAGATACTAGATGCTGGATCTGATGATGGCTGTGCTCAATAACTATTGATGTGTTGTTCTTTTTTGTTTACTATTCATGCTTTTAGTTCTCATATTAAGAAAACAATAAATCTATATTAGAAAATAAAAAAATAATTCACTCCAATGATGGCAGGTTATTTATGAGACTTGAGTCTCCTGTTTATTTCCCACTAAGTTGGTAAACTATTGATATCAGCTATTATACATTTCAACACAGAACATTACCCTAATCAAAGCTTTTTCTTGGTATTTTATTCTGAAATAAGGATAATCAATAGGTAAACATTGATCTGATCTTGACGTGCATGCATCGGTCTGACACGGGTCAGGGAAATCACAGATCTTATCCTCTATCCTCAGCTTAAAATTACACATTATTTAGGCTATCCAAAGCTATATTTCTGATCTCCCAGCATCATGTATTTGTTTCTGCACAACAGTGCAGTATAAATATTACATTAAACATCTTTCTTTTGATACCCAACGCTAGCAGAATGGATATTCTGCTCACTGTAGACAGTGAAATTTGTTAAGAGTGGAGATACAGCAACAAGGTTACCAAGGTTAGGGTTAGGGTTACCAGGATTCCTCAGGATCTGGTATCAACTGAGCAGCGATGTGTACAGCCTCAAGCAGCACAGGAATGACGCATATTTCAGAGTGCCACTCCCAATGGGGTGGCAACGTTGACATATGTGCCATCTAATCAATGTGGTGTCTTTGTTTATATGTATATACTGTATATGGGTGGGAACTTCATTTTCCTTGAGTTGCCTAGATAAAAGGCACTAGATGGTTATGGAGATACTCTACAGCTGTGCTGGAGTATTTTTCAGGGAATGAAAAGGTCACCTGCGCTAAAGGCAGGCTCTGACTGTTGTGCTTATGCACTGAACAATAGCACTGAGAGTACCCAGCCAATTAATGGTACTGGGTTAGATACCTGCTAAGGACTCTTCCAAACTCACATAGACACACCTGGAAGGGGTGATTTGGGTGCTCCTGCCTGACGGATAAGTCCTTGGAGTTGGAGAATGCAGTCCTTGGCTTAGGCCGTGTTCCAATGGCAATCTGTACTATGGAAAAAAAAAACCCAACACTTTGACCTTTGAACCTGGGCAACATGTTTGATATGGACGGCACCTCATCGGTGTGGTCTGGAGTGTCTGTGGAATTGCAGAATAGGGTGGTGGTACCACTTAAAATAATAATAATAATAAAAATCAGAGGGTGGGGTTTAATTAGCACTTTGCTGTGAATTTTTATTGAAAGAAAATATTCCAGAGTGCTAGAATAAATATGGCTATTGGCTCAGCACTAGCAGTAATGTCAGCATTTTAGTAAATCCTTATGAGGGAGAAGGGAAGTTGAGAGAGCTAAGCTGGAAGACTTTCCATACTGTGATTGATCTATGTTTTTAACCTAACAAATGGGTACCAGTATAGGGCTGTGAACCAAAACAATGGGACTGCTTCCTCGGCAGGGCTGGTTGCAATGATCCTTAGAGATACTGTAAGGAGCTCAGACATCTGGATGGAACTATTGATCCTTATATTGAAAAGAGGCAATTGAGTTGGTTCGGCAATCTGCCAAGGATGCATCCTGGGCGCCTCCCTCTGTAAGTTTTCTAAGCTTGTCCACCTAGTAGGAGACTTCAGGATAGACTTAGATGGTTGGCTTTATTATCTTGTCTGGCCTGGGAAAACCTTGGGTCCCCCAAGAAGAAACTGAGATATAATGTTGGGGAGATCAATGTCTAGAGTACCTTCCTTTGCCTGCTGCCATGACAACCTGGCCTAGATAAGCAGACAAATATGGACATGTTGGAATAATGTTCCAGAGGAAACATTTTACTGGAAGAATATTTTACAATTTTTATCCTTTTATCTTTTGACTTTTTTTTTTTTCTTTTATCTCATTCACTAGGTCTATTTTTATCAAGCCACAAAACAGTTCTGAAAATGACAAACAGTCCAGTATGGCCCACCGAAACAGTGAATGCCTTTCTGACAAAGTGCCTTAGAAAACTCCCAGGCCTCAGTCTCGCTCTATCTCTCTTTCACTCCCCCATCCAACACACACACACACACACACACACACACACACACACACACACACACCCTTCCACATTTGTGGGTAATGGATTTTATCAGGGCAACAGTATCAGGACTCATTTGATGAGTCCCTAGGCTGCTCTACAATTCCTTTTGAAATCCCTTTCTTTAGTAGTCTTGTTCAAGTACCCTGAGGCCATGGCCCTCTGAGATCACAATGTTATTAACACAAACATGTCAAACCGCATACTGAAATTCAAAGAGGTGCCAAAATGTCAAGGTGTCAAACTCCTGAAATATAGATTAAGCTTTAATATTCCTAAACACTACACACAAAAAAATGATTCAGTGCATAAAAAGAATGATGTGCACAAGTGTTTAATATTTTAGTGTAACGTCACCAATTGCAACAGTGGAGGGGATTTGCTGACAGCTGCTGCCCAGGCTGTGATATGAAATTTCGATAACCCTGCAGGATTAATCACTGGATTCAGTGCCTCCCTGCCTCACTGATTTAGTATGTACTTCCCCTTGCAGAAAAATTTGCATCTGCTGAGAACATAAACTGTGTTTGACTATCATCTGATAGCATCATTTTTTATGTTCATCTGTACAAGCTACTTTTTTTTCTGGAAATATATTTACATGATTTAAATGACAGTTAACTGAATTTATTTTTCTTCAGACATGAATAATGTATTTTATTAGTCTAGATTTTTGTCAGCTCTATAATGAGACAAGGCTCATTAATACACCCATAATTTCCCAAAAACTCAGTAACTCAAACTCAGTTTCAATTATTAGTGTGTGGTTATGGATTAAATTAAGACCTTACTTAAACCTAGGAAGGAAGAAAAAGTCATGCAAAAAGAGAAACTGAATTCACAAAGTTATGAATTCTTAACATTGAAATAGAAATTTCATTCACGGACACTTTTGAGACAAAACAACAGGATCCATGATAAATGCTGATTATTTTAAATCTGATTTGAATTTTGCTTTTTTATTTTTTCAATAGTTTTAAAAAAACATTACTTCACTAGTTACTTTCGTATTCAAATATATTTAGCACCTTAAATGTTGGCCTGGTAAGTTATTTAACGTTATTATTCCTATATGTACACATATATTATCATATTATTATTCATATTTGCTTGATTAACTTTTACATTCTACAAAATATCATAGACATATGAACCATTTTTGCATGATCTTCAACCCTTAATAAACAGATGTAATATTTGTTTTTATTTGCAGGCTTTGTCTTTTCTACTTCTTCTTCTTTCATCTTGTCTACTTAAGTGGCAGTGCATTAAGTTCTCAGGTCCACTGTACAAGTAACCTGTAGTAGACATAATTGATGGACAGAGGTCTGTAAGCCCATTTCTTTTTAACTCCACGCCACCTTTCTAGTTTTTATGAATCAGTCTTTAGAAAGTGACTCCCAAAATGACATATATGACCGGGGACAGTACCAGTGACAGATGTACTGGACATTCATTTTATCAGACCTTCATTTTATCAGACCTTCATTGTCATTTAAACTGTGCTAAAGTTTAAATGTTGACTACTGACTTGATTGTCTCTGGCCTTCTGTAGACAGTGAGTAAAGGAGAGTGTCTGTGCTGCAATTAAAGATGGAAGACAAATTCAATTAAAAACATTATAACAACACTGAAAAATTATTAAGAAATATCATTTTTCAGTTCCAGCTACCAAGTTTAACATTTAAGGCACTACTGTTATCCTGTTATCAATGAGTGTTCACATTGGAGCTTGTTGTATATACATGTGATGTATAGTATATTTTATATTGTGTCCTATTCTTCACCAACAGGAACAACAAATTAGCTTTTCTCTTCTACTTATCTTCCCTTTTTCCCTTCCCTTGGCATCTGTCCATCATGTACAGGAGCACCTTATTATTTTAATGATTCTCTGAGGTTGACAAGAGTTCCTTCTTACAATATCAATATTTACAGTGTTGCCTTCTCTGGCTGGTTGCTACCAGTTGGCATCTGCTGCATCTGCTAACAACCATGCGTACATGCTGCCGTGGAGAGTTGCTTGTCTTTTTCAATTACTATTAACATCTGATGTGAAGGTATCATGCATCTGTGACAGTAGAGGGTGGGAACCATCCAGAAAGGCAATGTTATCTGATGTGTTTTGTCACTTCTTCCGGTTGCCTGAGCAGGCATTTGTATTGGTGCATTTGCTTGGGGGCCTGGGAGTGTCGGACTGCAATTGCTGTAGCTGCTCTCTGGCTGCCAGCTCTTCTTCATGACATATGAAATTAGCCAGACCACTGCTGGTTTACACATGAAATGCTCAGGCCACTCAGCCCTTCGAGAGCAAACTGTCAGTCAGCCAGTTCAGGACCTTGAAGCGCTGACCTGCTTGCTGAACTGAGCTGTCATGCAGACCTCTCTTGCATTGGAAGTGGGAGTTAGAATATATGATTTACAGTCTATGTTTCTTTTATGCATTCTATCTCTGCGTTTGGGAGTTTTACGTCTCATATCTTCTTTGGGAAGTGAGAAATGAGGCAACAGCTAGAGTTTACATTGCAGTTAGTTAACATTTGCTCATTATTTATCTTGCCTACATTTTATGGCTGACAGCATTAAAAGACTTTTTAAAGTACTACAGTAACCTCTAAAGATGCAATTAAACCAAAATCATATGCTCAACTAGATACTGTTAGAGATAAGGAAGAAAAATGCATTTCATTTGTAATTAAGGCAAAACGATTCTTTTTGATAAAGTAAAGCTGAATTCAGGGAAACACCTGGGTTCTTAAAATGTTGAATCAGACTTTGTTAAGTGAGTAAAACAAACAAGAACAAGTAATAAGAAAGCATTCTTTGTTTGTGAGGATTGTGCATATGTGTGCATACACTGGTGTATATATCTTAGATAGGAAGCTGTCTGGGTCCACCAGTGTGATACAGAGCCAGACACAGCAGATCTCCCCAAAACACTGAACCTCACATTCCTCCTGAGCACTAACATACTTATCTCCAACACATACCACTTTGTCAGGGGTCAGCCGCTGGCAGACAGACAGAGAAAAGCAGAGAGGGAGGAGTGGAAGTGAGGGTTTTAGGGGTCTAGGTACTTTTTGTCCAATTTTACCCTTGTGCTGCCTTTCTCTACCTGAAGGGGACAGAAGGGAGCTCCACAGAGAAGACACATCCAACAGGAAGGGTGCGTACTGGTTTAGAGAACAACCCGTATTTAAGTGTCTCTGCCTGTGTGCGTGTCTGTGTGTGTGTGTGTGTGTGTGTGTGTGTGTGTGTGTGTGTGTGTGTGATATGTGTTGCATGGTGGTGGGGGTCCGTCCTACTGCTTTGCAAGGCGAATGGCAAGGTCTATAATCCAGTTAGAGGTAAAGGGGGAGTAGATGGTCGGGTGGATGTTTAGCCGCCAGCTCAACAGCAGACCGACTCACAGGTCATTGAACCCTCTTCTTCTCCATCCCCCTCCTTAACCAACCCCCCACTCCACCCTACCCATAACTCCCTCTGCCTCACCTCCTCCTCCTGTTGGGGAAGATTATGGAGTAGTGCTTGTCTGAGGTCAACAGACAAACAACAGTCTGAGCGAGGTACAGTATCCATCTTTCCCCCTCTGTTTCATTATTTTGATATTTTATATGGTCAGGATTGGCAGTGTTTGATCATATAGTTAAATCCATTGCATGGAAACTGACGGACGACCCAGCTAAGCTTTTCAGAGACATCTGCAGGGGGCCATGCTGTTAATAGGTAGGATGTGGTGGAATTTTGAAGAAAAGAAGGGGGTGCAAACAGATGCATACTCTATCAGGGCTTAGTCCTCCTATTTTATTTAGGGCTTACAGAATTGGTGTGAAATTGTGGTGAGATTTTTGAAATTATCCCCAAACGCACTGATGTACTTCAGAAGTGACATCAAAATACTGTGATTCAACACATATATCTTTCAAAGTTGGTAATATTTGATAGAAATGCCTTTAGCATTCATGTAAACAACACAGATATGACCAAAGCGGCGTGATGTCGGCCTTTGATCCCAGTATCACTGCTTTGATGTGACTCAGACTAAAACATGTATTTTCCGAGGGGGGAAAACAGGCAGGCACTACAGTGAAATGGCCTTGGCAGCGCTAGCCAAACATTGGCTTAAGCTGGGGATGCAACACGCCAACACGCAACCCAACAAATTAAATAAACATACTTACCAGTTTCACATGTTTAGGGCAGCATGCTCTGTGAGCCTTGAAAAATTGGGAGCTGCTGCTCTTCTAATAATGCATTTTACAGAGCCCCCCACACTGAACCACATTTGGAGATGAATGTAGGAGGGTTGACATGGGTTATGCTGATAGTATATTTGTTCAAGTAGAGAACAGTTGGAGCTTACAGAAAATCAGCTAATACAGCTGACCTCCAGGACACCTCTCCCGACAACCACTGGATTTTTACCGCCAGCATGGTCGCAAATAATTTGTGCTCATTGGCTTTGAAGGCAATTACTGTAGAGAGAAGAAACAGAAGAGGAATGCTGGGGAGAAAGTGGTGCAGGATGAAATGCATATTGATGGTTAGCATCAAAAGCAGGCCTCTTTGAAGTGCTGGTGTGTGTCAGTGTGTGACGGGAAAGCTAATAGAAAAAACCTGGACAGGAGACAGGTTCTTCTTAAGCACATGGCTTGCTACTTGGATAGTTCAAGTATTCCATAGCAGTGTGCGTTTGAGTATTGTGTACACATTTATGACAGACTGTAGTGACAGCAGCAAATTTACTTTCAAATATTAAAAAAAAAACCCCCACACACACTCATAAATACAATCATAAATACATATGTTGACACACACACACACACACACACACACACACACACAGTACATACTTACATACAGTATATATGAATTGCAATAAAAGTTGTAAGATTTCCTAAAAGGCTTATGTCAATTGGTTCAAAAATTTGTTAAAATCTTGTGTCAGTGAGCAATTCACCTTTGCTAAAATAATTTATCCACCTCTCCAGGTGAGACATATCATGATGCTGATTAAAGAGCATAATTATTGCAGAGGTGTACCTTGGACTGGTCACAGTAAAAGGCCTCTCAGAAACCATGTCATAGGCAGCTTATGGTGGTGAACATGCAGTTCACAGGCAACAGCTCTGGTGGACATTCCTGCAGTTAGCATGCCAACTGCACACTCCATCAAAACATAAGGCCACATGATGCATGAAAGATGA
Organism: Mola mola; assembly: GCA_001698575.1. Taxonomy (NCBI): domain Eukaryota; kingdom Metazoa; phylum Chordata; class Actinopteri; order Tetraodontiformes; family Molidae; genus Mola; species Mola mola. The sequence goes on along the minus strand of KV751341.1, from coordinate 234,703 downwards.
GCACATTTTAAAGTCTCTTTTCATTGTGACCAATCCATGGCTTACCATATATCATTCAATCAGCATTTTCATATGTCTCACCTGTCAGGTGGATGGATTACTTTAGGAAAGGTGAATTGCTAATTCATACAAATTTTAACAAATTTGTGAACCAAAAGAAAGAAGTCATTCAACAAAATGTAAAAGTAATCAAGTTTCTAAAAGAAACAATAAGAGCAGAAAAACAGTTCGTTCATTAACCATCTCGAGTGTGCTTAATCACAACATGTGGAGTATTTTTCATTCTTTGTACTGAAGCAAACCCGTGTTTTTAAATCCCATCCCTATGGAAAACAACCTCAGAGATATCGACCTATCGACAATGAAGTTGACCATGAAAAGGATCCTGAAAATGATGTTACCTTGCCTCTAATGTGACCACAGTACAACATAAACCAAAACCAGCCAGCAGATCTTCATTTCAATCAGGAGACACAAGCCAATTAACAAACACAAATGTTAAATTTATCAGGAGATATGGGATTGCTAAGTCTTGACATTAAGTGTTTACAGTCCAGTGAGATAAATTCTTTGGCGGCAAGACCCTTTCCAGCAAATTTCAGTCTGTACAAATAGTCACAGAAAAGCTCAATGTTATATCTGATTTTGAGTTTAAGAATGTTTTCTGAAACATACAATTGCCACAGTATTGAAACTACAGTGAAGGGCATTGTCTGTGTACTCACAGGTCATAGCTGTTTTAATTGCATTAAAGGGACTGATACAATAATCAAGGAATATAATTTTAATGTGGCCGATTAAATAATGTAACACTTGTTACGCCGCAAATAGTCTATTAGAACGCTAGAGGTAATTAGAAATTTCTGTTCATGGTTTAATTTTGATTTTTATAGGGATTGTTATATTTATTATCATAAACTGCATCATCTTAAAAGTGGAACTTGACCCAAGAATTTGGCAGCAACCCCTTTAAATCTTTCCCACCAATTTTGTAAGAGTTTGTACAAAAAAAAAAGCATTGATTTTAATAACCGCATGTTGAGGGCCATTCTTTGCTTACTACCAGTGTAGTACATGAATTGACACAGCAGCAGCCGTTGGCCCTCAGTGTCTGTCACTCTGACTCAGTGCAGAAGCTAAGCTGTAATCTCTAATTTCTTTCCCCTTTTTCATCTCTGGAGGGCAACAACAGTCTCATAAATGCAATGAGTGCAGGGTTTTGCAGTGAGAGAGAGCAGGATGGTGCTTTAAAGTGTCAGAGAGCCTGGTTTACTCTTTTGTTGCTTTATGCCTTACCTCTGGGCAGCTGACACCATAATTCTCCATTGTGACCCCTGATAGGCAGGGTCAGTACAATATCCAACATCACACTGGTTGCATTGGGCCAGCCTAGGGAGAAGTGGAGTTTGTTCCCTGCTTTCCCTCACAAACACAATGTGAATTCAATTACCCACTTTGTCTCTGACCAGAGTGCAATTCAAGATGGTGGGGGAACCCCTTTGTAAGGAAGAATAATACTGCTGTCAATAACACTGCAAATTCACAACCTTCCCAAAACTGTTTTTTATCTTCCGTTTCATTGTGCCTACCTTAGTGTAGATCATCTCCAGCTTTTTGACATACTTCCAATTTTATGGAAAAGTGGCTGCGATCTCAACAGCATTGTTCATTTACTGGCTAGCGTATCTAATATGATCATGAAAGACTAAGAAGCCTAATCATCCCTGGCAAATATAAACAAGTAGAGGAGATTCAACAAGTGCTAGTGTGATTAGTCAATATTAGTTTACTGTGATACATCGGTATTACTGCATATGTCAGCCAAAATGTCAGTATAAAAATGTAAAGTATATTTTTGAAATTATTTAAGAGTGCAGTACAGTGAGTACAGTTTTTGACAAAATGGTCTGCTGACTACATCTCCTCACAGTCCTTTGAAAGTGTAGATAATCAAAATGGTTATTGCTATAACATTGTATAAAGCAGATAGTTTATTTTTTTTCTAAATTTCAGAGATCACTATTAGCAATGGTATTGCTGTTGACCCTAGTCCCATCCTGAAATGTAAAATCAGAGCTCCAGAGAACAGGAACTGTAGCTATCAACTGCTCACGATCACACCGTTAAAAGCAGTTATGTCACAAGCCTTGAGGTTGAGTTTAAGAGCACTGGTACCTGCGTGCTCTGTAGTTATGTAAAAAGTCCTAATATAGTCGCTCCTACTCAAAAATGTAACTACATATCTGGGCTACATGGCGTCACATTGAACAGGTAGGATCGCTATGTTCTTCTATAGGTATTGTTTGTTGTTAAAAGTACAGTAAACAATATTAAATCAAGTTGGAGAATGAGATCATTTGAAGATTAAACAAATACTCAATAAAGCAGCAAATGTGGATTAATTCACCACTGAAAATAGTCTACATGATGACCAGATATCAGCAGGACAAGTAAAGCAGTTAACATGCTTGGGCTAAAGTCAGAAATTACTGAGAGTTGGACCAACACAGGGCTTTATAAACTTTATTACTTACAGCGAGATCCGTTTCTGATTAATAAATAATTTAAAAAAAAAAAAAAAAGGCCCAGGATCAACATCAAAAACATGCAAACAAACAAAATAAAATAGTGTGGACGTGATGGTATTTTACCACATTCAACACACTGCATTGTCATTACCTTACCATGACCTTCTAGTAGTTAGTATCAGGTATGGGGTCTGGAGGGATCCAATAATGCAGATACACAGGGAGCTTTCAGAATCAAAGTTGTTTTACTTAAATTGGGTCAAAACCAGGAAATCCAACTAGATAGCGAAGGTACAGTTTGAGGAATATGCAAACTCAGTACTAAAGATACAAGCAATGATCAAAAACACAAGGAACTTACAAGAAAGGTATGCTGGACTGCTCACTAGAAAGACAAGACAATCTGGCACAGGAAGCAAGGAACACAGGGGTTAAATACATAAGGGACAGGTAGACAATTAGACACAGGTGAGACACATTAGGGAGGAGAAGTAATCACACACACCTGAGGGAGAAGACTTGACAGGACATTGGGAATAAGACACAAACAAAACTTCAAAGTAAAACAGGAAACAAAGAATGACCCTAACAGACAGACACTTGACACTACCGAACCCTAACAGTTAGGGTCATATTTCCTCACCAAACACTTTGTAGCTTGCTGGTGTCCCACATTTACAACACTTCAACTACGTAAAATATTAGTAAATATTAAAGTGGTCATTAGAATTATGCATTTTGAGGAGATGTTTTTATTTATTGGAATTCTAGAGTGTCTTTAAATATAATTATTTTTCTAAATTACTTTCACTACGACTAATGATAATAATAATTAACCCTTTGGTAGAACCACAGCCTCCCCCATAACATAAAGACATTCTGTTGTGCTGCGTCACTTATGTCATGGCAAAAACTGCACTGGCACTGGATAACGCCACAAAGATGTTGGAAGGCTGCCAACTAGTATGTATGTACTGCATCTGTGTAAACAGCTGTTTAAGGGATCCTTCTCACGGCCTGATCTGACACTGATTCAGCATGTTGAAAAGCTGACAAGGACAGACAAAGCCAACCGCGCGGGACACAGCAAGACTAGAGTCACAAACGACAGCTTTATCTTTCAATATTCAACGCATTTACTTTTTGTTACAACAACTCTAGAGTGAGCTGGACATGTAGCCTGTAACATGGGCAGCTCAACTCAATCAAAAAGCATGGTTTAACCCATAGAACCCTCTAAATGCATGGTACATTATATATGTAGTTAGATAAAATGTGTTACAGGAACAGTAGTTAATATATGCTGCTCAGTGTACAAACTGTGTGCCACAAAAGAGTGACATGAGGTCCATTTATCGACCATTCTCACAAATAAACCCAAAGAGTTACATCTATGACAAATGCTCTGAACATTCTATGCCTTTGAGCAAAGTAAATATCACAACCTCATGTTTCTGCAGCCACCTTTCTCTGGTCCAACTTATTGATTTACCCCCTTTTGAAAAATACATTTGAAAAAGGCCTCAAGCTTTCTGACTCCACTGAGGGCCCTGACACACACTGGCTAGTCTTGAGGCCCCTTGGATATTTCATGGGACCCTAAGCAGCTCTGGCAAGAGGAGAAGTCAAAGGTCATCCTTTCAGGCCATGTCTTGCAGGTCCCTCTCTCCAGATACTAACATCCAAATAACTCTCTAAGCCCCCTTTCCCAGTGATGCAACATTAAAGAGGGCACAGCCATTACCGCCGGTTACTACAGCAGACAAACATCACCTCTCTGCTTCTATTTTACTTATCCATCCCGTCTTCCTTCCTCCATCTCTCAGTCTTATCAGCCCATCCCTCCTTGGCTTGATTCACTCCTCTAATTCCTTCCTTTCACTGCCTGGAGAAAATGGCCTTGGATGGTTACTCTGCTTTGACAGAAAAGTACAATGAAGCTCTGTGGGATTCTGGATCCCTCTATCTAATCACAACACTTAAAACAGCTCAAGGCTTTCCAATCACCGTCTGATTCAGTCTGAAAATGTTAAAGTTGCACTGGAGATTTTTTCTGCATACAGTTTTTATTTAAAAGCAAAGGCAATGTGTGACTATAATGGTATATACAACATTTACTTTAACATACTTTATACCACTGTCATACTGCTTTTTAAAATTTTCAAGTTTAGTTTTGAGCTTGGGATTCAAACCAAAACCCAGACACCACACACATGAAAACACACACACACACACACACACACACACACACACCTTGAAGATAATGAGCCCAAAATGTGTAGTTTCCATTGCAAAAGTTCTGGTGACTTATATGCCAATATGTGTCTGGTATTGCTAACTTATAGCAATACCAAAAGTACCTACAGTCAGACGACAGACTGCTGCTTTGACATGTGTCAGACTAGGCACAAAGCAGCATGTGCCCATTCAGCTATAGGGGGCAATCAGGTGGATCCTCTACGGTATAAGCAGAGTGTGATTAGAGTTGTTACCTTGTGATTAATATGAGGTAAAAGCATCTAATGCTAGCTGAGTATGTTAGCTTTGCTGCTATTTCACATTATGATCCTCGTACAGTGTTAACTGTATAAACTGCAGATTTTAAGGACACACACCAGGCCATTTTTCTGTGTCAACAGTTTCCTCTTTTTATTGTTCCCAAGAACAACAAGATTTTATTGAAAAAAAAATGGGGTGCTGCAGCCAATTTGACCTTTGACCTTATTTTAATTAGACATTTAATGGGGTGCGACTCATTAGCAGAACTCCCCACAACAGAGGCATAAAGGACTCTGTGGGAACAGATCTGTAGTTGTTTCTCAGCAGTGTTGTGCTTTTATGCTTATTGTTTTATGGTTTCACTGCCCTACATTACTGAGAAATTTTCAGATTTAAAAACAACATGATTTATTTCCAACAATACAGTTCTAAATGTGATGCTTTATTAATTAAAAGAAAAACGAAAAAGTAAGACTACAAAAATCAACATGATTGAATGAATGGATTTTTACTATATGCTGTTTCTGTGTTCCAACTCAGTGAGCTTTTAATATGCATGCTGTAACACTTTGCCTTGGTGATTGAAGCTGGTAGCTGGAGTGGGATGTGTGTATTGACTGGGCTATCTACAGGTGGTAGATTACAATATTTGACTGACTTTACAAAGAGAGGTGAGTAAAAGGACTGTCCAAAGTTATTAAGCTACTGTGTGCATGATCGTTTCAGGAATTGCATCTATTGGTTTTGTGGTTGGAGGAGCGTGACAGGACAGTGAAGCGATTGAATCAATAAATCAATAATTTAGGTCAAACCACCCATAACACCATCATAGATGTTTGAAAGTAATGTGCATGCCACAGACAACAGTTCAACAGTATTTAAGTTTCGTTTCGTTTTCTGCCGTCCGGGTCGCGGGGGCAACAATTTCAGCAGGGAGATTCAGACGTTCCTCTCCCCGGCCACATCCACCAACTCCTCCGGGGGGACACCAAGATGCTCCCAAGCCAGTCGAGAGATATAATCTCTCCAGCGTGTCCTTGGTCTGCCCCGGGGTCTCCTCCTGGATCGGCATGCCCGAAAAACCTCCCCAGGGAGACGTCCAGGAGGCATCCTGACCAGATGCACAAACCACCTCAACTGGCTCCTCTCAACGTGGAGGAGCAGCGGCTCTAATCTGAGCCTCTCCTGGATGTCCGAGCTCCTCACCCTAGCTCTAAGGCTGAGCCCAGCCACCCTCCGAAGGAAGCTTATTGTGGCCGCTTGTATTCGCAATCTCATTCTTTCGGTCACTACCCAGAGCTCATGACCATAGGCCAACGCTGCCCCAATCCGTCTGTCAATCTCCCGCTCCATTTTCCCCTCACTCGTGAGCAAGACCCCGAGATACTTGAACTCCTCCACTTGGGGAAGCGACTCTCCCCCGACCTGGAGTGGGCAATCCACCCTTTTCCGGCTAAGAACCATGGCCTCAGATTTAGAGGTGCTGATCCTCATCCCTGCCGCTTCACACTCGGCTGCAAACCGTCCCAGTGCGAGCTGGAGGTCACTGTTCGATGAGACCAACAGGACCACGTCATCTGCAAATAGCAGAAATGGAATCTGGAGGCCACCGAACTTGACTCCCTCTGCCACATGGCTGCGCCTAGAAATTCTGTCCATTAAATTTATGAACAGAACCGATGACAAAGGCCGCCTTGGTGGAGACCAACCCTGACTGGAAACGGGTCTGACTTGCTGCCGGCAATGCGAACCAAGCTCTCACTCCGACAATACAGAGATTGAATGGCCCGTAACAAAAGGCCATCTACCCCATACTCCCGGAGCACCCCCCACTGGACACTTTGAGGGACACGGTCATAAGCCTTCTCCAGATCCACCAAACACATGTGGACTGGTTGGGCAAACTTCCATGCCCCCTCCAGTATCCTCGCGAGGGTATAGAGCTGTGTTCCACGGCCAGACGAAAACCACATTGCTCCTCTTGAATCCGAGGTTCAACTAGCAGCTGGACTCTCCTACTCCAGCACTGGAGTAGACCTTCCCAGGGAGGCTGAGGAGTATGATTATTTTAGTTTTCTTCTCTTTCAAACTTTGAGCAAACTGATATTTAAAAATGCTCTCTTTCCCACTGCTACAGTCTACATGAAGATGCATTTTTTAACTTTATTTCTGAAATTTACCATCTGTCACCTATCAAAATATTTCAACCTTTTTCTATTTGTTCACATTCAAACATTTTAAGGAACTATGGGCTTAATATTCGATCTGTCTGGATTGCCAGTGGAGGAGTGATGGAGAGCTCAAGGCAAACAAAATTTCTACTCAATTTTGCCCATGTTTCAGTGAAGCATGTACAGCTGACTTGTTGGGAATTCTAAAATTTGACAGTTCCTGTAGTGCCACCACTAGCACTGTAAGCAGACAAAGTCAACTGAAAAAGTTTGCTTGGAACAAGTTTTTTATAACACTCTGGGCAGTGTGAATCTTAGTTCAGGTGTTCCAAGTTTTGACAATTGCACGTGAGTTCCACCCAGGGACATGCAGGACAAACACACACACACGCACACCAAGGCAACAGGTTTTTAAGACCATGAACATTAGAAATGAAAATAAATTAGCTCATGATTCATTTCAAGCATAAAGTATAAAACTGCAACTCTGTATAAAGAGAGGCTCTAGCTGCAGTGTTTTGAGCTACTTGAGCTACAGTTTAATAAGGTTCTTTGTAAGGCAATTAAACATTTATTATTACATTTATGCTGCAAGAGAAATGATGTAAGCCAGGCAAGGTTTTTTGAGTGGAGCTCAGATCATGTCGTCTATAACTTTCTATCAAACATAGTCCCCAGATTCTTGACAGATATAGTGTTTTTGTCCTTTAACCAAATGATCAACATCACTTTTGTGTTTGATGGCCAGAGGTTTTGTTGAAAAAAATCTTATGCAATTGTAAAGACTGTATATAAAAGTACATTTTGAAAATGATGCATTGTGAGCAAAAAAGTATATATATATTTATCATTGATTATTTATTTTGTCATAGATTATTTGCATATAGAGGAATGCGCAAATGTTTTTCAAATTAAGCTTTATTTATCAATTTTTTGAACTCTAAAATTTCACAAAATATATCCTTGAAAAAAAAAAAAAAAAAAAAAGAAATCCCTGCGGTATGGAGGGATTTCTTTTTACATCGCTAAAACAGTTTAGCTTGACATATCTATGCAATGCAACGGCACTGGTGAAGTCTAAACATTTGAAATAAATTGCTATCTGTTCATTTTAAGTAGATGCCTACAGTGAAATACCTGTATGTTTTTGATTCAATAACTGCAGAAATACTGTATAAAATTAGTGCTTGTACAGTCTTTGTTTTCCCTACTTCTGTTCACTGATGCTACACTTTGTCACGAACTAGGCCTGGGGGATCCAAAAATGCAGAGACAATGGGGAGCGTTCAAAATCGATAGTCGTTTTATTTCTAAAGGTCAAAACCAGGAATTCAATTTAAGCGAGGGTACGGGTAAGGATCAGGCAAACTCGTTAATCTAGAAACAAACAGGATCAAAACACACAGAACTCACGAGGAAAAACTGCTGGACGGCTCACGGGGAAAATAAGACAATCTGGCAGAGGAAGAAGGGGGTTAAATACACGAGGGAGAGGTAGACAATTGGACACAGGTGGGACGCATTAGAGAGAGGGAATAATCAGACACACCTGAGGGACAGCACTTGACAGGACATGGGAAGTAAGACACAGACAGAACTTCAAGGTAAAACAGGAAACACTGAATGACCCTAACAGACAGACAATTGATACTACCGGACCCTGACACACTTTAGACATGATTTAGACACCAAAGAGGCAGTGTTTTCCAAAATTTTCCATTGTTCACAAAAAGACAAATTTGTGTAGATTTATTTCAAAGTATTTATTCCAGGTGAGTGGTAATATACCTAATAATCACACATTACTTTTGAATAAATCTAAATGAATTTGTAATCATTGGTGCCCCTTCAGAAATTGAATAGTCATGTCTGAGGTATACTGTCAGCAAAAGGAAATAGAGAAAGGTACGTTAAAAAGTAAGTAAAGTTAAAGTAAATACAAGTAAAAGTAAGTTCTACTTTAAATTGGTTATTTCAATTTTGACAGAACAGCATTCCATAGAAGAATACTAGTATGCAGTGTGAATAATAGTTAATTGTAACTTTACTATGCCACAAGGTCTGCCAAGTGAGAATCTTTAGTGGTACAAAACTGTACAGCAGTTTTCATTTTTGGTGAGGCAAAATTCAAAGAAATAGAGTTCATGTGGTTGAGTCTAATTGTGGAAAAAACAAATACTCCTCTCAATCAAATGGTAGATAAAGAAAACATAGCAGTTTCTACCCGCAAGTCCATACACTAGAAAACAGTACTTCACACCGCTTAAACCTATGTGTTTGATATAGCTGTGGCACAAAAACAAGCTGCTGAGCCCATGAACCCATGTTACATTTTAGCCCTGAGACAAGGTACGAAGAATGATGGCTTCAGGAAAGGAGGACTTCCTCTGAGAATAGTGGAGGCCACCGGGGTGGCGAGGTTTAGGAGTGGCAGGAAATGGATTATGTGGAAGTGCTATGTGTCTTCTATTGGTCATATGCATATACTGCTAGATCTCAAAGGGGGTCTGATAAAGAAGAGAAAAACTTAGGAGAGACTGGACACATACACAGGAGATTGGGCAAATTTATTCCCTGGTATGCTAAAAAATTGCTACAAAAGACACATTACATTCCCCTTATGGTTGTCACATGTGCATTGATGAAAGTTCAGAAATGATACAGCTGAAAAGAGGATGGGGAAGAAAACACAAGGTTTGAATGGAACAGGTTTTATGCTTTTCTCTTCATTTCACCACTATCTAATCATTACATTCTGAAGTAAAATGTGTGTGAGGGATGTTTAATGTCTCACGATGCAGTAACAAGCATCAGGTGCATCTACAGGGAACTGGAGAGAGAACAGCTTTTAAGATAGTAATCCTTAAAACCATGTTCTGTATGATTTAGAGTCACCCATCACAACTTTGAAGTTTAAAACCACAACAAACTCAACTACTTAAAATAGAGCAGAAGAGCAGGTGCTGTATCTGTTTGCAGCCACACAAACTTCTCTTTTTTTTTAAACAAAGTCATTCAATTCTCTATTTGATTTAGCTACATTGTAAGATTACATAAGATTACAACATGTGGATAGCAGCAGCCTGTACGTGCTGCAAACAAAAAATGAAAGCCAGATACAATGAGAGTGTATAGCTCTTACAGTAAGGTGTCAGGTTTGGGACCAGCATGTCTGTACAGATACCAAAACCAGCGCCTGGCTTTACTATTAATACATTAATACATTCATTCTGAAAGTGAAATTAAAACTACAAATTAACTTTATGTTGTTTGTTTATTTTTTTTTTTTAAATTCTGGAAGTAGACAGTCTCTTATGTTTTTGCTAAACAAACCTAATCATGTCCTATCTATAAATTTCTACCTAAAGGAATAGTCTTTTGTTCATAATTTATATCTCTCTTGTTTGTTTTTATTCATCAAGATTAAAGCTGCAGGGACAGCATTGTGTTATTGTTTTTTTGTTAAAGGTGTTTCTTGGTGGTATTGAGTTTCTAGTTTATTTCATGTTTTATGTTGAAGGAATTTTAGGCTTATTTTCGATGTTTGGTTTCCTAGATTGGACCCAAACCCTGTTCTCATTCTTCTGGGCACATAGAACTTGACAGTACACATTTGTAATGGTTGTGAGAGCGGACAAACCTAGACCAGAACAGTTTAGAACTTTATTGACAATGTTCAAGAGTCCAAACAGACGACAACCAGGAAGCCTGGTCGGCGAGCACAGTCCAAGTTCTGAATGGGGCAGGAGTCTCCGGAGAGGGAGTCCAGGAAGGCTGCAGGCAGACAGGGAGCAGGCAGATGCAAAGTCCAAAGACAGAAGGCAGGTCAGGTTACCGGGGCAGAGACGAGGAGACATTGTCAGGGGCAGAAGGCAGATCAGGTATGAGATCCGTCCAGAAAAGACTGCTGGAGGGAAGTGCATGACGCAACGACAATCTGGCAGAGAGTGAGTGTGGAGGAGCTGGTTAAGAGGAGGCTGGGTGATAGAGCCGACTGGGGGGAACAGGTGAGTCTAATGATCTTGATTAGGAGAGGTAGGCAGGCAGGTAGAGTGGGTTGGTAGAGGAGAAAACCAGGAGTGGACTATGACAACATTATACTAATGAAAAGACTATAGCTTGTGTTGTTCGTGAAGAAATGGTTCCAGATAACCCACACACAAACAACAATGTATGTAAAATGGAATATGTTTATCTATGTGCCTAATTTATTTTTAGGTTTCTTCAGCTCCCTAATTCCTGATGCTAAGCTACGTTAATAGCTGCTGCTTTCTACTTAATTCACAGACATGAATTTGCACTGTGATTTTTGTCCTTGCTTAATCCAATACTGAGCACTACATTTCATGACACTGGTCATTTGTCAGATCCCTAGACAGAATGGCCCAGTATGACACCAAAATTTTTTTCCAGATAAATAACGAGAGTTATTCAGCTTACACCCTTTAAATGTCAAGTGACTTTCAAGTGCTGAACCAAGAGGTCTTTGTCAAAGGCTAAAGCCTGATTGTTTTGACAAGCTCCCCACCCAAGTCTAAACATCTTCCTCGTGCCTACTCCGTTCTGGTCTTTCACCCAAACAGCCCCAACCAACGTGCCACATTTATTTTTTATATTTTTCTCTCTGAACCTTTTCCACAAACGCCTGTGACTTATACTGATGGGTGAAAGAAACAGATGACATGAATCTATGGCATAAGGTAGTGAATGAATGAAAACTTTGGGTAATAGTGTGAAGAAATGGCAGTTAATGTTGATGGGGAGGTGGGGAATGAAAGGAAAAGGAAAGGTTTAGGGAGTGTAATGCAAGGGTTTGGTGTCATCTGACTTTCAGGCTGGCTTGCTGATCTTCTCTGATGTACAGTACATGACATGGACCTGGAAGCCCTGACCCTAATCAAGGCAACAGCAGCCGCAGTACCTCTGCCCTTCCCCCCGTCCCTTGACACAGCCTGGGCGCACTGGAAGGAGGTAACAAATTGGCAGCTGTGCTCGTCTCCTTTCCCTCCTCTCTTCCACTCAGGTGGAATGAGGGGATTGGAGACTATTGGAAGTGGAACAGAAGGGTATCTGAGTAAAGCCGGAGATATTTGCATGCCTCCCAATGCTTTAGATCCTCCAATTAGCGTTGGAGGCCCTGCTGCTGGGCCTAACT
>KV751341.1:204746-222311 GCA_001698575.1 Mola mola | reverse complement strand
GCAATGGATCGGGATGTGCTAGCACTGTGACCCAACCATGACCCTGTACCACATAACTGTAAGGTCAACTTTGCTCTGCAGGATATAGGAGATAGCCACAATTCCTTATTTGTTGATATTTCACCTTCAACTCATTTTAGCCACAAGGAGAAAAAATGTACCAAACTGAATTTTAGAAACCAAAAGGGATAGTGGCAAGACCTCCCCCAACTCTTAGAATAGTGCTTCCTCCATTGAGGATGTGTAAATTTGGTTCAGGAGCTCCTCAAAGAGCTCTCTCCGAAGTTTGTCAGGTTTCTTCCTGATACAGCCAGGACAAAGCTGTAGTTTCTCCAGAGCTGCCAAATAGCTCGCCAGAACTTCTTTGAAGTCAACATAAGGACCTTCTCCATGGCCTCCTTAAAATCTTAACACACAGAAATGTATGTTTTAGCCACTGCCATAACTGCAGTAACCCTGTGTCCAAACCATTTACCTGCTCTGGTCAAACAAAATTGAACTTAAGGAGGAGGAAAAACGCTGCTGCGTTCTTGTCATACCATATTTCTCACTGTATAAGAAAATCATATGAGGCAGTAAAACTGCACATTGTCTTTTATTTGTCATATGTCATTTAATCAACGTCTTGGTTTCAGGGTATGGTGAACTTAGGGTAAACCAATTTTTAGAAATACTTAAAAGAAAATGTTAATTAAAGCCTGTTTTCACCCACTACCGTTATACCACTATATTTCAACATAGCATGACTCCGTCAAGTCTGACAATATATTGAGGTTGTTTTATGATTTACTACAGTAAATATTTTACATATTGAACCTTTAAAATATATATGTTTAAAGAGCTCCAAATAAAAGGCGAGGCTTACTTTAATTTACATTTAATTTTAACTTGTTTCTTTCACTTGTTGTGTGTCTATCCTTATGTAGTATGGACAATCATAAAAACTGTGGAACCTTTGTATTTCCTATGACAATAACACCTAAAATCTCAGATTGTGAAATCCTGTTCTGAACATTTGCTTGGGGAATTTTTTTCTATCTGGACCTCTGAATTTTAATTTGAAAATGGTATTAATATCAACAAATGAGAATCAATGCACAGTAGTAATAAATAAATAAATGGCCTGCTCTTAGTTAAAGGACGCTATTTGTGTGTGTGTATGTGTAAGAGCATATTCACATGTTGTAGTCTCTTAACACATGCACTCATGTTCTGTATGATTTTTTAAGTCTGTTAAATGCTGTATTTCTGAGGAACAACAAACAGCTCGCACTCGTATATGAAGGATTTTTCATAGGCTTCAAAAGTGTTTTTTGACCTGACAAAAATAGACATAGGTAAAAACATAACCCCCTTCCAACTTCACTGGCAGAGGTAAAAAATATAGATTTTGATGGACAATGAAAATGTCATAGCACAAATGAATGTTTCTGAGGGATTGTCATGTCACTAATATTGTCTTTTAATTTTTAACTCACATTCAAGTAATAGACAGGCAATATTGCCTGTGCTAGTGATTCCAATCAAACTCAACATCAGACCCCGCCCAAATCACATAATATCATTGTTGCATTGTATGATTAGATACAGTGTAATTTAATTGTGCAAACAAAGCATATTATTGCTACTTATGTGACGATAATGTTTGGTCAATGTTTAATGAAGTGATTTTCTCAATCTTTTTGTGCTTTGAGATGCTTAAACATGATCATAAGAAGGTCCATCATACTTTCACTGCTAAGAGTGGATAAAGCAGGGAAAACAAATATGCAATGGGAATGTGGAAATGTTTCTGACTTGGCTGGTAATTATTTGATGGCTGCAGCAGAGTTACATCACTTTTGCTGGCCTTGAACTATCAATGCTGATGTTACAGCCAAAGTTGCAGACCAGTACAGACAGCGTGTAGGAGAGCAGAGAGTGTGTGAGTGAATATTTAAGCATGGTTGGAGGCATTAGTGGTGTCAGCCTGGGATGCTGGGATGGATGTGTTTGCGTGTATGTGTTTGTGTGTGTGTGTGTGTGTGTGTGTGTGTTTAGGGGAGGGGGTGTAAAGCAGATAGCAGAGCACATCTGGTGGTGCGGCAGGGAGGTGGTGGTGGGTGGGGGCCCAAGATGCAGCCCGTGGCAGCTCCCCTTGCCGTACCAGCCTCTAGAAGGGAGCTGCCTGTCTGTCGCACCCTGATTTATATACGGCTCATGTCAGACGAAAGCAATGTGGAAACTGTGGCATAAACACCAAATACCAGCAGAGGTTAGAGATTATGATTCAGTGACTGGGAGGATTGTCTCCCGCTCCCATATACATGTGGACACACAAACTGTAGTTCTTATCTCAACAGTGACCTACGCCTTGTATTTTCAAGGCAATTTTGATTACTGCTTCCTACTCTGTTTCTGCCCCTGTGTGGCTTGCCATCTGCTCTTGTTCTGCTCTTTGAGTTAATGGTTGCATATTTCACACAAAAGCAGGCAGTTGTCACAACTCTGGATTTTAGGGATTGCGTTTGTGGCAACGTGTACTCGGTTAACTGCCCTAGATGGAAAAAAAAAAACACAACTGGAGCTGCTTATTGATGCCTTTTGCCTGCCTGAGTGAAAACACAGCTGCCTCTTGTTTGCTGCTTATTGTACAAGGCTGCTCTGAGGCCCCAAGTACAACAAGCTAGGCAACGAGTTCTCCCAGCGTCTGAAACATTAATGCAGAAACCCGATTAGCCATGCCATCAGGCCTCCTGTTTCTTGCCCATTGATTTTCCTTCTGTTCGCCCTCCCGTTTCAAAAAGCTGGGAGGGGAGTCTCTTTAGAGCCAGAGCACCTCTCCTCCTACCAGGCCTTTTTGGGCCTTCTCACCGATCGAGACCTGCTGATTTCTACTGAGACTTTGGAGGGCCTATAGACTTCTGACGATAACCCTAGTTGCTGTAGGAGAAGGCTGGGAGATGGAGGACAGAGTTGGGGGGTGTTCGAGTCAGTCTCTGAGCCATAGTGATTATGGAGGGCTGAGTGGGTTTGATCAGTATGCCGGGGTGAAGAAGTGCACACTCCAGAGAGAAGCTGTGTAATCAGATATGACAGTTGTTCAGGGTCTGGTCAGCTTGACTTACCCTCTCGCCTCTGGTTTCCCTGACCTGGAGCGCTTTCACTAAAGGGAGAAATGAACCACTGATGGCATAGCCCACAGACATGTTCTATCTTTACAGTTGTCTGTAGCCTCACATGGTTGATAAGGGAACCAGGAACTTCAAGTTGTCTGGTAAATGACGTGCATTGAGAATGTAAAATATTACTCCTTGGAACTTTACTTTTTTCACCGGCTAAAATAATATGTCTTTGAAAGGACATCAAGGGGTTTAAACATTTTCTATTTTAGAAAAAATGTAGAGCTAAAGACCCTATGTCAAATGTGGGTTAACTGCGATTCCAGTGGTCTGCAGCTCAGGCTAATCTGTTATTGAGTATCTGCTTTTCAGAAGCAGTACTGTCTTGTACTGGTTTGTTTGAATTTAAAGCATTTAGAGAGCACATGCTCCTGTGAATGCCCAACAATCTCTATTTCGTCTGGAGCACCTGTCTAAAATATAATTTGCTTGTAAGGGAAAAGAATAGAAAACTAAAACAAAATATACAAATTACAAGTACTGCAACTTCTTAAATTGTACTGCTGTTTAATTTTTCTAATCTGTTCATTGAAAAAATTTGATTTTCGAAAAAGGCTGCCAAATTTTTTGATTTTTTTTCTACTATTGAAACAGATACCTCAGTTGAAATTTGGAAATATAAACTCGAATACAGCAATTTTTACAAAATTGCTGTTTTGAACTTGACTTTTGACCTTACAAGGCCAAACTTATTTTTATATTAAATCTTGACACTGTGGCAGGATGAGGAAAAACACCGGAGACGAAGCTTTATTCCTCAGCTCCAAAACCAAACTGAAACAGGAACAACCTTGCACAAAACGCTCGGGAACGTAAACCCTGCCCCCAGCTCACTGCTCCGCTGGCTGAGAGGCATGGCCCCTAGTGTCTGCCACACTATTCATATGTGATATAATTTACTAGTATATTAGTTAAGTTTTGCTCAGTTATCAAATGGGAGTATTGGAATTTTTCCTGAACTTGACCCATAAAACCCAAAGTATAATCAATTGAAGCCACAGCCAATGGGATCTCAAAGAAATAAAATAATCTGACATCATTAATTGTTTTTGCAGAGGTAAAGTTTAAATATTGTATGTTGGCATGTTAAAAAGGCAGATGCTATTTGCTCCCAGGTACTCATAATTGGGGAATCCAGGGTGGAACCTGGACTATACCTAATAACCTAACCTAACATAGCATAACCAAAACTCCTAATTGTACTGCAACTGAAAACTGGAAAAAAGTTAATTACTTTGGGCCATAAAGTAACCTCATCTGCCCATGGGGGTCAGTTTAACCACCTGCTATTGCATTTTCAACTGTGCATTGTAACTTTGTGACTATTTATTTTATGTTTGAGGGGGGCTAGGTGGAAATAAAACATTGGCTGCCCTCTCACTATTACAAATAGACATGTTAAAAAAACAGCGACTTGTTAGCATATCGAACTGTAGCATTTTGGTCTTATCAGTAATTTAAAGTCTCACTTTTTTCTGTAATTTTTCCAAAACCCTAGCTGTAATTCTGCCGTTTTAAACAATTCCATTGTGTCTCATCCCTAAGTACAAGAAATATTACAACTCCACCTATTAGCCTTTTTTAAAAATTAGATAATCAAATGTGTGTACTGTGAAAGGACTTTAAGTGATAAACCCAAAGAGAATTGTCCTTAACTCTGCTATTCCCCTTCCTGAAGGCTTTAGGCCTCTTTGAGTGGTTTTCATGGCCAATGGGTCTCATATGTCTCAAAATTTTTTCCTCCCACACATTTTATTTCACTTGTTATAGAACATTAATTCCATATCATATAATATCATAGGCATTCAACCCAGCCATGTTCCTGCACTTGTGGTTTGTAAGCCATATCTATTCAATAAGCACCTTTCAATAGGAGAACATATAAACCACCTCAAACCATAAATCATCATCTTAATATTTCATCAGTGCTGACTCACCTTCACAGAGAGCACCAGAAAACTACCTGATGAAATTATTGTCATTTTTGTGTGTTAATTATTTGTATGTAAATTGCTGCTGTAAATTGCTGCTGTGAATGACAGTACTTTCGTGCAGACACTTATCCAGCCAGCATCAACAACCGGGGACAACCTCTATGGCTCCTCCTGTGGGTGGTGGGCCCAAATTAGGACGGACCCATGTCTCCTTTTTGGGCTGAGCCCGACTGAACCCCATGGATAAAGGCCCGGCCACCAGGCACTCGCCTACGGACCACTTTCCCAGGCCTGGAGGGGTCACGTCCAGGTGATCCATAAATGTGTTTTGCGGATCTGGAGAAGGCTTATGACCGTGTCCCTCAAGGTCTCCTGTGGTGGGTGCTCTGGGAGTATGGGGTAGATGGCCTTTTGTTACGGGCCGTTCAATCTCTGTATTGTCGGAGCCAGAGCTTGGTTCGCATTGCCGGCAGTAAATCAGACCCGTTTCCAGTCAGGGTTGGTCTCTGCCAAGGCTGCCCTTTGTCACCGGTTCTGTTCATAATTTTTATGGACAGAATTTCTAGGCACAGCCAAGCGGCGGAGGGACTCTAGTTCGGTGGCCTCCGGATTCTGTCTCTGCTATTTGCAGATGACGTGGTCCTGTTGGCCTCATCGAACAGTGACCTCCAGCTCTCACTGGGACGGTTTGCAGCCGAGTGTCAAGCGGCAGAGATGAGGATCAGCACCTCTAAATCTGAGGTCATGGTTCTCAGCCGGAAAAGGATGGATTGCCCACTCCAGGTTGGGGGAGAGTCGCTTCCCCAAGTGGAGGAGTTCAAGTATCTCGGGGTCTTGTTCACGAGTGAGGGGAAAATGAATCTACATCTCAACTCTCACCTATGATCATGAGCTTTGGGTAGTGACCGAAAGAATGAGATCACGAATACATGCGGCTGAAATGAGCTTCCTTCGCATCGGGTTGGGCTCAGCCTTAGAGATAGGATGCAGAGTTTGGATATCCAGGAGAGGCTCAGAGTAGAGCCGCTGCTCCTCCGCGTTGAGAGGAGCCAGTTGAGGTGGTTCGGGCATCTGGTCAGGATGCCTCCTGGACGTCTCCCTGGGGAGGTGTTTCGGGCATGCCCATCCGGGAGGAGACCCCGGGGCAGACCAAGGACACGCTGGAGAGATTATATCTCTCAGCTGGCTTGGGAACGTCTTGGCGTCCCCCCGGAGGAGTTGGTGGAAGTGGCCTGGGAGAGGAACGTCTGGATCTCCCTGCTTAGGCTGTTGCCCCCACGACCCTGACCCGGATAAGCGGCAGAAAACGAATGAACAAACTTATCCAGCCACCCCAAACAGCATCAGGTTTCAACATTTGGCTCACTGTAAACTAATATTCATCTCACATGCACATGTATATGTCCAAAAAGATCAAATTCAGCCTTTATGTTAAGATACAATAAACTCTAAATGATCTAAAAAAAAAGATGTCTAAAACCAAAACAGCACAGACAAAATACATCCTTCCGTCTGCTCTTGAGTAGTACATTGTATTGTAGCACAATATTGCAGTCAAATATTAGTCCTCCTCCTTGCTTTACACATGGCTTGAATATATTCCAAGGTTCTAACATTGTCACTTTCCATTCACGTCGATGTTGGATGACTTCACCAACACTGTCTAGGTAATTAGGTATAAATATCGCTTATGGCCTGCAAGATACTTGTAAAATCAGGTGCTAATTCAGCCACTTTCACAGCTTTTTCTAAAGATGTTTGGAAGTAAATGCCTACTCAACACTTCAAGGACAGCAACTCATTCACTGGAGAGTGAATACAGACACGTCACATATCAATGTCAATTTACCAATCACTGTGGCCTCTCAAAGTATTAACACTCCCTCTCCTCCCTGAGTACCAAACAAATTTATTTATTTTTTTAATCCTTGCAATTTTTGTTCGTTTTGAAAATGTGCTCTGATAACAACAGTGTCCACTACTTACACATACTATGGCCTATGCAAAGTGTGAGAATAAAGCCAGTGACTGATTGTGAGTCCAGGTCATAATAAAGGTCAAGTTCATCAGAACAAAACTTATAGAGAATTATATATTTTCATCATTTTTGTTCAGTTATCAAACATCGTTTTATACCTTCACTGAACATTTATGGTCAGTGGGCATGTCGTGAGCAGGATATGAGGATGATCCACATGCACAAATTTCTAGATTGAGGAAATTGTACACTGGTAGTTTTAATAAGATTTTATAAATGTGGTTTGTGTATGTTAATTTCTGCTTGTTTATAAAAGACAATGCTGATCTTTACCGGGATTGCCCACTGTCTCTGTTCTTACCAGGCAGCTTGCTGAGAAGCTCTGATAAAGTTCTTGTGGCACCAAACTGAAGACACAGTTAGATAATAGCTGTTGTACATACTGGGAGAGCATTAAGCACTGAAACAACACAGAGAATTGATTGTCCAAAACAGAGAAGATGAAACTCCAAATATTCATTTTATTACATATTGAACACTCATCATGTGTTCTGAAACATAGCTCTAAATGTATGATAATGATGCCTGCTGGAAATTTTGCCAATAACATTAACAAAAATTAATGTAAAATATTAGTTTTTTTTTTTTTTTTTCTATTATTCGAAGATTTACTCATATCTGACCTTAAAAAAAATGTCTTGTGGTAAAATCATGACTAGGAAAACTTTTAAGTTATACAGAGATTATTGTATCCTTATTGGGTTAGATGTAAGTTACATTATGTTATTAGGTGGACATCCAGCATATAAATTATTAGAATACAGTAGCTTGTGGCCAAGAGAGCCAAACACACTGCAACTTAGGAGAACACATGCAAATAGAGAAAAACTAGAAAACTGAGAAAATGTTGCAATTACTCAAAACACAAAGAGAGATGGATGACAACAAATATAAATGTTTCTAGGGGGCATTAAACAAACATCATGACATTGACACACTTGTTTCTAACCATTTGTGACTCTCAAAGTTAGGGAAGTTACATAAAACATAAGTTTTTCTCTTTATTTCAATATTGAGATGACTTGGTGTGTTTTTCATGGCATTATTTGAATTGACATGCTAATAATAAGCAAAGTACAAAGGCTAGGTTAAAACAGGTATCTTCCACCAGCTAAGTCACTCATGCCATCATGGTATTAAAATAGAGAGAAATAAACTGTACTTGCGGTGTTTTTGTCTTTGGTTATGTTGTGAGTGATGGCTGCGCATATGCTGATGATGATGTTTCATTTATTTACAAGTGTTTTATCTACTTGAATGTTTTTTCCTTAGATGCACAACTGAGTTCTTTCAACTATCACATATAAAAAGCTTGTAGAATTTTACTAGCCGTGTGTGCACTCGTTCCCATCAAGTGTGCTCTGGTCATTACTACGTTACACCTGTTTGTAAAAGAAACTATTTGAAAGATGTTCAGTCTTATTCATGGGTCGTCTATTACTGATGCATTGTTATTGTTGGGGCGGCTACCAACCCAAATCATCAGTACCAGATGATAACCCATATTATCATTATTTGAAAAATTAGGAATGAAACTAAAAATAAGGTTCTCTGGACCGCTTCCCAATTTGACCAGTGACCATATGTATATCCGCATGTCATCACTCAATCGCTGGCTGTAGAGGTGGTGTCCAGCCAACGGTGCGGACTTCGTAGATAATTGGCTGACTTTCAGGGGTAGACCTGGCCTGATTAGTAATCTTGCTAAATTTATTTTAGTCCCAAAACCCTGACAACCCAGAGTTGAGGCCCATCTGTCTGTTCCCTGACCCACTAAATTGATTAAATCAAATGAAAAGAAAGGTGAAGTATCACATGAAAACCTAGTAAAAATAAACACAACCAATGCTCTAGTAACAAATAACAGGAAAATTAAATGTGGACTCCTGAAAATCAGATCTCTGTCATCCAAAGCTCTGATAGTAAATGAGCTGATATCAGATCAACATATTGACCTATTTTGTCCTGCAGAAAGTTAGTTTAAATGAATCCAATCCTTCCAGTCATTCCAACACGCACGTCCCTCGACATACTGGCAGAGGAGGTGGAGCTGCTGCTATTTATAATTCTGCTCTGTTAATTAATCCGAAACCTAAATTAATCTATAAATCATTTGAAAGCCTGATTATTATTCTGTGTCATCCAGCCTGGAAAACAATACAATCAATACTGTGTTATAGTTTAGCGCCTTCCTGGCCCGTACTCTGAATTTCTGTGGGAATTTTCAGAGTTTCTCTCAAGTTTTGTTCTTAAAACAGAAAAAGTAATCATTGTAAGTGACTTCAATATTCATGTGGATATTGAAAGTGATAGCTGTGGTTCTACATTTATTTCACTCTTAGGCTCAATTGGCCTCTGTCAGTGTGTACATAAATCTACTCACTGTCTTAATCATACTCTGGATCTTGTACTGACGTATGGGATCGAAATTGATCATTTAACAGTTTTTCCTCATAATCCTTTTTTATCTTACCATTACTTAATACCATTTGAACTTTTAACACATAAATACACAGTGACAGAAAAACAATTCTACTCAAGCTCTCTATCAGATGATACTATAACTAAATTTCTAGAATTGATTCCATTAGCTCTAGAGCCAGTGCCTTGTCCTACTACAGTAGAGGAAACTTTGGTTAAGCCCAGTACCCCCAAAATTGACCACTTTGTTGACAGAATCTCAGACTCATTACGAAAAACTTTAGACTCCATTGCTCTTTTAAAAAAGAAGATTGTTAAGCGTAGTAATTTAGCACCATGGTGGAATCTTCAAACTCGCAAACTGAAACAAGAAACTCGCAGACTAGAGAGGAAATGGCAAGGCAGGAAATTAAATTAGTCACTGTGGCAACATAGCCATAAAACATACAGAGAAGCCCTTTGCATGGCTAAAGCAGCCTACTACTCAGCATTAATGAATATTATTAGACAATTAGAACAATCCCAGGTTTCTGTTCAGCACTGTAGACAGGCTGACACAGAGTCAGAGCTCTGTTGAGCCAGAAATTCCCATAAGCCTAACTAGTAATGACTTTATGAACTTTTTTAATAGAAAAATTTTACTTATTAGGGGGAAAATTCAGAAACAACTATCCTCAACTGGCACGGACCTCTCTCTGAAAACAGAAATCTTGGAGTCAACTACAACATCAGATAGTTACCTAAAGAGTTTTACACCAATTGACGTTGAGCAACTAATCTCAACAATTATTTCTTCTAGACCAGCTACATGTCTTCTAGAACCCATTCCTTCGAAACTACTTAAAGACACACTACCCCTAATTAGAACTTTCTTCTTAGACATAATTAATTCATCCCTGATAACAAGTTATGTACCACAGTCCTTCAAAGTTGATGTAACCAGGCCTCTTCTTAAAAAGAAAACACTTGATCCTGAGGTTCTGGCAAACTACAGACCAATATCTAACCTTCCCTTTATGTCTAAAATCCTAGAGAAAGTGGTAGCAAATCAATTATGGTATTTTCTGCGGACTAATAACTTATTTTCCAGTCAGGGTTTCGAAAGCATCATAGCAATGAGTCTGCACTACTCAAAGTTACAAATGACCTTTTAATTACATATTGCAATTGACAAGGGACTTCTATCTGTACTTGTTCTGCTGGATCTTAGTGCAGCGTTTGACACCATCGACCATCAGATCCTAATAGAGAGATTAGACTACTTAATTGGCATTAAAGGACAGCATTACATTGGTTTAATTATCTGACAGAACTCAATTTGTACATGTTAACAAGGACTTTTCTATGTACACCAAACTTAGCTATGGAGTTCCACAAGGATTAGTATTACGGCCAATTCTTTTCATTTTATATATGTTTCTTCTAGATAACATTATCAGAAAACATATTAATTTTCACTGCTATGCAGATGACACCTGGCTATATTTATCCTTCAAACATAACGAAACCAACAGACTTGCTAAATTTCAAGCCTGTCTTAATGATATTAAAATGTTGAACACCTGCAATTGTTTGCTGCTCAATTCAGATGAAACCTAAATTATTGTCCTAGGTCCTACACACCTCAAAAATCAATTATTGAATGAAATACTATGGACGACATCTCCTTAACCTCCAATAGCACTGTAAGAAATCTAGGAATTGTCTTTGATCAGGATCTGTCCTTTTACTCCCACATAAAACAAATATCTAGAGCTGCCTTTTTTCATTTACGTAACATTGCAAAAATCAGACAAATTTTCTCTCTCAAAATGATGCAGAAAAATTGGTCCATGCCTTTATCACTTCCAGGCTTGACTGCTGCAACTCCTTATTATCAGGTTGTACAACCAAGATGCCAAAGAACCTCCAGCTGATTCAAAACGATGCTGCTCGTGTACTCACTGGAACACGACAAAGAGATCATATCTCTCCTGTTTTAGCTTCTCTGAGATGGCTTCCAGTGAAATAGAGGTTTTGTAGGTTTTCCTCCTCACCTACAAAGTTCTAAATAGTCAGTCACCTTTGTATCTTAAAGAACTTCTAATGCCTTATCACCCTATTAGAACGTTGCGCTCCCAAAATGTAGACCTACTGGTAGTTCTTAGGATCTCTAAATGTAATCTGGGAGGTAGAGCCTTCAGCTACCAGACACCTATTCTCTGGAACCAGCTTCCAGTTAAAGTCCTTGGGGCAGACACCCTCTCTGTGTTTAAGAGTCGGCTTAAAACCTTCCCTTAAGATAAAGCTTATAGTTAGGGCTGCCACAGGCCGGCCCATAGTTATGCTGCTATAGGTCTAGACTGCTGGGGGATTTCCCATGATACACTGAGCCCCTCTATTTCTCTATCTCGCTCTTTCCATACTTCTTCTGTTCTCTACTCTGTCATGTCCCAGTATTTGTGTTACTAACTCCCCCCTGGGGAGTTTCTCCCCGGAGTCCCTTTGCTTTATTGTCTCTCAGCCACCTGGTGACCTGGGCGCGACGGTTCTGGTAGCCACCTGCTATCTGGTGGAGATGTGACCTTGTGATCATGATCAACTTCACCTGACCTGGAATCCTGACCTGGATCACTGTCTGGTTCCTGGACTCTGCTCTTTAATAACATCCTTCTGGAATCAGTTCTCATGTTTTCATATCCACTGACATATAATGCATGTCATATTGTTGTGGTCTGTAGTTGTGACATCTATTGCATGTCTACCCGTCCCAGGGAGAGGGATCTCTCCTCTGTGGCTCTCCCTGAGGTTTCTTCTTTTTCCCTTTCTGCCACTGCGGTAAGCGTATTGCATCACTTCCTGTTGTTTGTGTCTGGTCGTCTTGCTGTACCTTGCTAACTATCTGGGAGGGTTTTTAACGACATTAATTGTTTAACTGCTGTGTACAAAAGTGTAAACCCTTGTACTTAAGCACCCTTCAACCCTCTCTCATTTTAGTGAATTGTATCACTAGTTTTACAACCGTTCTGTGTCGCGATAACCAACTCAGGTAGTGTACCTGGCGCACAACGATGGCTTCTCCCTCTCGCTTTCCTCTTCTCTCTTGCTCAGTGTGTCACATGTTTAGTTATTCCTCTGCCTCTTTTAGTGATAATGGTATGTGTATTAAGTGTAGTTTATTTGCTGCGTTGGAGGCGATGTTTAGTTATTTGGAGGCTACGATCCACACCTTGCAAACCAAACCAGTAGCTTCGTTAGCTAGCCAGCCCCCATTAGCCGTTGCGGGTCGACTGAGAGCAGCTCCTCCGAGCCCCCCAGCAGCCCCCAAGCAGCCGGGAAACCAGGGAAGGTGTGTGCTTTTGCCAAAACACTGTTGGACTCTAGTTTTCTCTGGTCCCCTGCCTAATCTGACCAGTGACGACATATTTAGTCGGATGTCGTCATTCAACCGCTGGCTGTCGAGGTGGTGTCCAGCAAACGACGTGGGTTTCATTACTAATTGGCAAACTTTCTAGGGAAGACCTGGTCTAATTAGAAGAGACGGCATCCATCGTACTTGGGAAGGAGCTGCTCTCATTTCTAGAAATATGGCCAGATTTATTAGTCAGCCAAATTGACAATTCAGAGTTGAGGCCAGGAAGCAGAGTTGCAGTCTTACACGCTTACCCGCGCTTCCTTTGGAGTCATCCACCTACAACCCCATAGAGACTGTGTCTGTCCCCCGTCCACATAAATTCACTAAATCAAATAACAAGAGTTCACATAGGAACTTAAAAATCAACACCACTAATGAGGCAGTTTGCAAAGTAAAGAGACTTAAATGTGGACACTTGAATATCAGATCCCTATCATCTAAAGGTGTATTAATAAATGAGCTTATATCAGATAATAATATTGATTTATTCTGCCTTACTGAAACTTGGCTGTGCCAAGACGAATATGTAAGTCTTAATGAATCCACTCCTCCCAGTCACATTAACACACACATTCCCAGAGACACTGGCAGAGGTGGTGGAGTTGCAGCCATTTTCAATTCTGCCCTATTAATAAACCCTAAGCCCAAACAAAAATTTAGTTCATTTGAAAATCTCATTCTTAGCATTTCCGATCCAACCATGAAAACTCCAATTATGTTTGTTATAGTGTATCGAGCACCTGGACCCTAAACTGAATTTTTATCTGAATTTTCAGAGTTTCTCTCAGCTTTGGTCCTCAAAACAGATAAAGTCATTATTGTAGGTGACTTTAATATCCATGTAGACATTGAAAACGACAGCCTTGGTACGGCATTTCTCTCACTATTAGATTCATTCGGCTTCTGTCAGTGTGTACAAGAATCAACACACACTTTTAATCACACCCTTGATCTTGTTCTGACATATGGCATTGAAATTGAGCATTTAAATGTCTCTGCGCAAAATCTGCTTTTATCAGATCATTATCTTCTAACATTTGAATTTCTGCTCATCAACTATAAACCAAGAGTCACTAGTTATTATAGCAGATGCATATCTGAGGACACTGTTGAAAATTTTAAAGAAATTATTCCCTCTGCATTAATTTCAGTGCCATATCCCAAAATAACAGAGGAGTCATATCTTAAATTTAGCCCCTCCCAGCTTGATCACCTTGCCGATTTCACTGCCGGCTCTCTACGTGCTTCACTCGATTCCATTGCCCCAGTTAAAAAGAAAACAAAACCAGTAAAGAGACTAGCTCCGTGGTATAATCTTAACACTCGCAAGTTAAAACAGAAAACTCATAAACTTGAAAAGAAATGGCGTTCCACTAAACTGGAAGAGTCACGCACGGCCTGGCAGGATAGTCTTAAAGTATACAGGAAGGCCCTTTGCCAGAAAAAAAGAAGCAAGAAAAGACTACTATTCAGCGTTTATAGAAGAAAGCAAGAATAAGTCCAGGATCTGAGAGCCATCGTTCTACTGAACCGTGCATTCCTAGAGTAATTCCTAGTAATGATTTGATGAACTTCTTCAATAATAAAATTATACTTATCAGAGAAATATCCTACACTCCACAGATTTCCAGTTCAGCAACAGGAATTATAGAGGCTGTTATTAGTCCTGATGTGTGTTTGGAAAGCTTCCATCCAATTGACCTTAAGGAACTAACGACAACATCTAAATTGTCAACCTGTATACTAGACCCCATACCTACTAGGTTGCTCAAAGAGGTTTTACCCTTAATTAGCAATCCATTACTATATATTATCAATCTATCCCTTGTAACAGGTTATGTGCCCCAGTCATTTAAAGTTGCTGTAATTAAACCGCTCCTAAAAAAAACTACCCTGGACCCAAAAGTTCTAGCCAACTATAGACCAATATCCAACCTCCCCTTTCTTTCAAAGATTCTAGAGAAAGCAGTAGCGAAACAACTATGTGGCTTTCTTCAGTATAATAGTCTATTTGAAGAGTTTCAGTCAGGTTTTAGAAAGCATCACAGCACAGAAACGGCATTGGTAAAAGTTACAAATGACCTCCTCACTGCATCTGATGCAGGACTTATCTCTATACTAGTCTTATTAGATCTTAGTGCAGCTTGTGACACTATCGATCATCACATCTTACTACAGAGGACGGAACACCAAATTGGCATTAAAGGATCTGCTCTAAGATGGTTTAAGTCCTACCTATCTGATAGATATAATTTTGTTCATGTTAATGATGAATCATCAAGATATGACAAGGTTAGTCATGGAGTCCCACAAGGTTCTGTGCTTGGACCATTACTATTTACTCTATATATGCTTCCTGTAGGTAAAATTATTAGAAAGCACTCCATACATTTTCACTGTTATGCAGATGACACACAACTATACTTATCAATGAAGCCAGATGAAACCCATCAGTTAGCTAATCTACAGTCATGTCTTAAGGACATTAAAAACTGGATGTTTCATAACTTTTTAATGTTAAACTCTGACAAAACTGAAGTCATTGTGCTGGGCCCCAAACACATTAGAGACTCATTATCCAGCAACATAGTTAATCTGGATGGCATTGCCTTGGCCTCCAGCACCACTGTCAGAAACCTGGGTGTTATCTTTGACCAGGAGCTGTCTTTTAAATCACATGTTAAACAGATTTCAAGGACCGCCTTCTTTCACCTCCGTAACATTGCTAAAATCCGGCACATCCTGTCTCAACAAGATGCAGAAAAACTAGTTCATGCGTTTGTTACTTCCAGGCTGGACTACTGTAATTCTTTATTTTCAGGTTGCCCTAACAAAATTTTAAAAACTCTTCAGTTAATCCAAAATGCAGCAGCGCGTGTACTGACTAGAACTAATATCAGAGACCATATTTCCCCCATACTGGCTTCTCTGCACTGGCTCCCAGTTAAATTCAGAATAGAATTTAAAATCCTTGTTCTCACCTACAAAGCTATTCATGGTCAGTCACCATCTTATCTTGAACAGCTCATAGTACCCTATCGCCCATCCAGAACCTTACGCTCCCAGGATGCAGGGTTATTGGTGATCCCAAGAATTTCCAAAAGTAGAATGGGAGGCAGAGCTTTCAGCTATCAAGCTCCTCTCCTGTGGAACTATCTTCCAGTCTTGGTACGGGAGGCAGACACACTCTCTGATTTTAAGAGTAGGCTTAAAACCTTCCTTTTTGATAAAACTTATAGTTAAGGCTGGCCTATCTAGCACTTAGCTATGCTGCTATAGGCTTAGGTTGCTGGGGGAACACTCCATGATACACTGAGCTCTCTCCTCTCCCCACTCTGACTCCGACCTCTTCTCTGCTCCTGTAAATGTCCATATCCTTACACTAACTTTACTTTTTCCCTGGAGTCGTTGTGCTTTACCATCCTGCAGGTTTTCTAGGTCTTGGTGGGAGGTGCTACTGAGGTCCTGCCTGATGCCTCCTGGCCACATTAGGGAAGGAGATTCTGTGACTTGGATCCTGTGACTTGGATCCTAGGCTGGATTTCCAAGTGCAAATCGGGATCCACAGATCACAATGGCTTCTGGATCAATAGACTACACCTGCTTCTGGATCACTACACTTCACATATCCCTGGATTTACAGATTCTACATACTCTTGGACTCAGGGACTACATCAGCAACACTCATATCTTGCTACATGGACCACAAGGACTCCTGGACCAACAGAGTACACCTGCATCTGGATCACTAGACTTTCTATACATCCGGATTTATAGAATCCACAGACTCTAGGACTCATGGATGTTTTATACATTCTAAGTGAACTGTTATTATCATGTTTTTGTGTTCTGTACAAGTGACATTTATTGCACGTCTGTCCGTCCTAGGAAGAAGGATCCCTCCTCTGTGGTTCTTCCTGAGGTTTCTTATTTTCCCTGTTTAGGGTTTTTTAAGTTTTTCCTTACCTGGTTCGAGGATCTAAGGGCAGAGGATGTCACATCTGTACAGTTTGTCAAAGCCCAGTGAGATAATGTGTAAATTGTGATTTCGGGCTATACAAATAAAATTTGATTTGATTTGATTTGATTAGGGTTTTCGGAGTTTTTCCTCACCCGGTTTGAGGGTCTAAGTGTGTGTTGTTATTTACAGATTGTAAAGTCCTCAGAGGCAAATTGTTATTTGTGATTTCAGGCTATACGATTTGTTATTTGTGATTTCGGGCTATACAAAATAAACTTGATTGATTGATTGGTTGAAACTCAATAATCAACTATCTTTCATATTGTACCTTTAAATCCCCTTAGCTACCCTGCAGCTAACACATCCACATTGACAGAGATGAGCAACGCCATTCATCGCACTTGAAATCATTTAGTCATTGTACTTGGCAGAGCATGATGACTAATGATAAATTTAGCTGTTAGCTCATGTTTGCATCCATCACTTAGGAATGATGGTTGAATCAGTCCAAGCAGGATGTCATCAGTGACATCCTGACATGTTAAGCTGTAAGGCATTTGAAGTGAGCAGTTCAAGAAGGGTGCTGAGCGGGCGCTGAAGAGTGGATGAGTGTGTGTGTGTGTGTGTGTGTGTGTGTGTGTGTGTGTGGGGGGGGG
>KV751341.1:162881-188883 GCA_001698575.1 Mola mola | reverse complement strand
TGTCTCAGATTACACTGAAGAAGCAGAAAAAGCGAGAATGCCAGTGTCACAGAAATTGAGGTAAAAGATGGAAAAAAAGATGAAACGGTGGCAGATTTTGGTCTATGAGGTTGTTACGTGCACATGTGCATGTGTGTTCTTATTGTTTTAAAATTGAACTGCCAAAGTGCATGTGCTGCTGAATGTCAGTATAGGACAAGCATCTGGAGGAATAATTAAGTGTCTTGATTGGCATGCCACATTTTGTGTGTGTGTGTGTTTGCCATAGAAACATTTTTGGGCATCTCGGAGGCAACCCGGTTTTTAGGCCCTGTGAGAGGCTGTCCGTGTCAAATAGAGAGACTCATCATGTAGTTAACAATCCAGCTCACGCTCCTGGGAAACTGCCTCATTGTCTGCTCATGTAGACGTCCTGAAACGCATTTGCCTTGACTGTTAGGAGGAAAACAAAGTCAAAATTGGATGCATCAAGTCCAGTGAATGCCTCCTGAAATGTGTCCTGAAGTTTATCTGACGTCTTCAGTTCTGCACCAGCAGCCTTTCTAATGAGGTACCTCTCTTCTCTTTTGTTGAAATGATAGCCTCAGAGAAGATTTTCTGTGTGTGCGTGCCATGTGAGCCATGTCAGCCCAGACTTGCAAAACAGCTTCCATAATCCAGTTTTCGACCTTGCTGTATGTATTTTGAAATTGTCCCACTGATGTCATACTGGGTCGAGTTGATAGAATAACAAGCACCCTCACTCAATCAAACATCTGGAGTTATTGAATTTCTGTTTATTTTTATTTATTTTAATAGTCCTTTCTAAGAGACTGGTCTCAAGAGACTGGTGGTTGTGTTCTCTGATAGAACAATATACATCAGGACATGCAGAGCAACAAGTCAAGTCATTGAAGCAAGATAACACAAACTAAGGCCAGGGAAGGTTTGGTTGCTTGTTTAAAACAGGTTCTAGACAAGTGGTACTTCAAAATAACGTGATAGTCCACCTCCACAGTTTCCATGAGTCCTATTTTCGACCAGGTTAAATACTGGATTGGTGTCATCATCACTGATCTATACCAACAAATAAATTTACATGGCTTCATAGCATCGGAGGTGTCAAACATCTGAGAAATAAAATCCAAAAATGGCTGTGTTAATTGTTAAACTGAGAACATTTTCCCCTTAATTCTTAATTCAGTACTTACCTTTGTACTTACCCATCATTTACATGCCCTTGGAGTAGAACAAAAGGGCCGAATGGCGCTGTCAGCTAAGTGACACAAGCCCCTATAGCATACTTAGGAGCCCTTAGGTGCTGTTGTGCTGAGTGTCAGGACTCAGCTGCTACAAGTCCCAACACAGCCCTGACACAGCCATGCCACAACACAGGCCCTTAGGTGTTCAGTCTCTCTGTGCTTCCACATGCACACCTACCTCAGAAGCTTTAACTTGAATCATCATCCCCCCAGCAGAAATGTAGACAGGAGATGAATAACAGAAAGGAGACAAAAAAACTCTCTCAAAGTGCATATTCAGCAAGTGGCTCTGATTTCTACACTTTAAAGTATCTGAGCAAACTGTAAAGTGAATGATGTTTTATTGAAAAAAAGTTGGTATTTAATGGAATTTATTCTGCCAACACCATAAACTGTTTCAGTTTATATAATATCAAATCAAATTATATTCTATCTGTATAAGATAAAATCATATGCCCTCACCTTCTGCCTTTAGTCCCATGAACCAGGTAAGGAAAAACTTAAAAAACCCTGAACAGGGAAAAATAATAAAACCCAGGAAGAACCCCAGAGGAGGCATCCCGAAGATGGACAGATGTGCAATAGAACACAACATGACAAAGACAATGTTGTGATACATACAAAGTAGTTAATGGGTCCAAGAGCCTGTGAAATCTATAAATCCAGAGGTATGTGTAGAGGATTGATCTAAGAACAGGTATAGTCTATAGCTCCAGACATAAGTGTAGACCATAGATCCAGATGGTGGTGAGCCATCCATCATAGTATACAGGTCACACAAAGTCCTATGTTTGCTATTTATGTTATGTTTAGGCCTGTGCCAGTACTAACAATAAGCTTTATCAAAAAGGAAGGTTTTTAGCACATTCTAAAACATAGAGAGGGTGTCTGGCTCCTGGACCTGAACTGGGAGCTGGTTCCAGACGAGAGGGGACTGATAGCTGAATGCTCTGCCTCTCATAGTCATTTTGAATATACTAGGAACTACAATTAAGCCCGTATTCTGGGAGTATAGTGATGTAGGTGGTTTTAGGATCTACAACCTCTTTGTGATATGAATATGTAAGATAATTTAGGGCCCAGTGAATGTAGGTAAGGAGAGGGATTTTAATTCTATTCTAGAATTTACAGGGGGCCAATGCAGAGAAGCTGAAACAGGAGAATTATGATCTATTTTCCTTATTTTAATCAGTACACAAGCAACAGCATTCTGGTGAGTGAATGCTGAGAGTGAATCAGCTGCAGAGTGTTTAGAAACTTGATAGTGCAGCCTAACCCTAATCCTGAAAGCTCAGAGAAGCATATATTGTGGGACTGTCACTTTTTCTTCTGATCTCAAACCTGGCATGTCAGGGTCTATAATAAACTTGGTCAAATTTGTAGAAATGAGTGCTGTTCCATCCAAAGTGGGATAAATGCCATCTCTCCTAATAAAACTAGGTCCTAATAAAACAACTGCCAATTGTTAACAAAGCCCACATAATTTGCTGGACACTACACTTATTACAAGCTCCTTTTTTTATTGGCTGAGAACCTCACATAAGTTGACTGCAAAATGGTTGAGCCGACGCTCCTCCTGCAAGCCCAATTGTAGTCAGCCAGACATTGATATGACGATTGTGTAGCTCTACTGGAGATGATCAATAAATTATGTCGGAGTAGAAAGAGAAGACGTGCCACTTCCAGGCTGAGGGACACAATGTGGCGAGATTTTTTTCTATATGCCACAAAACTCTTAACATAAGCTACCTACCATTGAGAACAGGAAAGACTTGCAAGCTCAGAGCAGCTTTGAGAAAACAGCATCCATTTTTCACATAGCCCTCTAAACAGTCAAAGCTGCAACCGAAGCACCATTTAGAGCTACACATTTCCTAGCTAAGCAACAAGCAACAAGATTTTGAATTACCACTGCATCATCCTTTAGCAGCCACACAACACAGGGAATTCAAAGTTCTTTTAGAGGAGCTGTCAGTTGAATATGGTAACCTGTTGCTACACACAGAGATTCAATAGCTCAGCAGGGGCAGATTTTGCAGCATTTTTTGTCACTTCTGGGTGAAAAAAAAAAGTTCATGTAATCTAGAGGAAAGGACAGCACTTTGCTACAAGACACCATGTGGATGCTGGACCTTGCCTCTCTAACATACATCAAAGGAAAACTGAATCATTTGAATTGTGAACTACAAGGTGAAGGTAAGGATGTCTCTGACTCTGATCATTGGTGTGAATGCATTCAGAGCCAAGATGAACATTTTCTCTGAGCATTTGCAAGGTAAGAAATTCCTGCACTTTCCCTCAGAACATTCAGTACTTAATAATCATGCTCCTGCATCTTGGGCTTTGGACGGGGCTTCAGAAAAGTATTTTGAATTCATATCTAGGCTTAGGCAAGGGTTTGAAGAAATATATATTATGACTGAGAAACTGGAGCCATGTGTGTCATTCATTTCAAACCCTTTCATGCAAGTTGACATGAAATGCATTTCTGAGAAACTTGCTGAAGATTTTGACTTGAATGTTGGTGAGGTAGAGACGGAAATTCACACATTGCAAAACGACATTCAACAAATGTCATTGCATTTTGGTTGCCCAGTGTTAATAAATGTAAGATTATAGAATCCTTGCTATGCACGTATCTTGACTTATATTTTTATTGGTACAATAAAAAATAAAAGTAAAAAGTAAATTAAGATTGAAGACATGAGAGCTCTGTAAAAGTGACGCCAAACTGTCTCAACCACCCTCGATGGCAGGCTGCAGTTTAGGTCCTGTGCCTGTCTTCTTCAATTATTTCATGTAGGACTTAGGCCAAATTTAAAACTCAAATTTCCCCTCAAATACATTTTTTCCTAAAGATAGTGTCTGTCATTTTAGGTGGATCTTTACATGTTGATAAATGGTCTAGAGTTATTTTTTCTGATCACTTTGGTTTTGATTAATTATTAGATGCTGATTCCATCACTGTCACCACTGTAACCATAGTAAGTCAACAGAACAAGACGGCAGCACTCGTATCAGGATATTTTGGCTTAATTTTGTACAATGGGAGAAAATGGCAACGTGTCATCCATCTTTATTTGTGTCAGTAGTTTACCATTGCAATTAAAGACTAGTAGTGAAAGCACTAGTCTAGCAAAAATAATGGAAAGCAGAAATTCAGGTGGACAATTATTTTACATGAACACATAGTGCTTCAAAAATGTATCTTCTAAAAAACACTTCAATGATTGTCTTCTATTACTATTTTTTTCTTGTTTCTTTTTGGAAGTTTCGTTATGCCAGTCATGGTTGCTAAGGTTTGCATACTTTCCTCATCTGATGCAGCTGCTACTTCTTTTTCCTGTATGCATTATGATGAGTAAAAACTGTATTAACAGCACCGAATTTATATCATAAATCGAGTAAAACATTTTGTTGACATGTCATTGTGTACCACATCCAGGAGATGTTATCTCCAACAGCAAACTCCAAACTCCAACCAGAAAAAAAGAAACAAGAGACAATGGAAGTTTCAGTAGCTCCTTACCCTCTGACCATCTCATCCACATACCAAAAACAGTAAAGCGATTATAATTTCCATATTATTGCATTGTTTGCAAAGCAGTGCTATGAAATATTTGATTTCTTAGTCTTAGATGATAAATGAAACGATTATACATTTACATTTACATTTAATTTCTATCAATTTCTATCAATTTCTACCCCAAGTGTTATCCAAAACATTTAGTTAAAATAAATCTCTGAAAATCAACAGCATCAACTTCATGGTCAAAAGATGATCATGAATGTCTGCAAAAAAGTTCAGAGTAGTCTGTCCAGTAGTTATTGAGATATCTATGTCTGGAACAATTTTTACCAGTGAATT
Organism: Mola mola; assembly: GCA_001698575.1. NCBI lineage: Eukaryota > Metazoa > Chordata > Actinopteri > Tetraodontiformes > Molidae > Mola > Mola mola. The sequence continues at coordinate 183,774 of KV751341.1, read as the reverse complement.
TGTCTCCTGGTTCACATTTTGGCTAAAAGAGGGAGATATTGTCTGTTCAGATCAGACCAACAGGCAGCAGATCAGAGATGAACAGAGACAGGGAGGTTAGATGTTATGGTGTTTGTTTGGAGCAGAGTTTGAGAAAAAGTGGAAAGTCCAATGGTGGTTATTTGGTGTGTTTGGGCCTGAGGTCATGAGGGTGGCAACAGGAACACATCGCTCAGCCCTGAGCAGCAGATGGATGTACAGCCACCACAGAGACGCGGTTCAGTCTAACCACAGCTAAATACTATGAAGACACGAACGGACCCTTTCCTCTTCTTTTCCTCACACACTCTGTCTTCTTCCTTTGTCCCCCTCTCCAAGTCCTTTCTGTGCCCAGAACCCATGGGAGGACACAGTTGTGTCACAGCAGCATAACCCTCTAGATTAAAATGTCAAATTTAGCACCACCTTCTTTTTCTGAAAACACCCTGGAGGTCTGTATGACCTGAGGTGTTTAAATCAAGCAGAAGCAGAGATGATTATGAAATTCCCATCAAAACTTTTTGCAAAACCTTCTAGTTTATTGTCTTTCTTCTTTTTCTTTAGTTTCTTTGGTTTATTCAGTCAGGACTGCACATTTTTGTTACATCCAACAACAAGGTCCTATTTTCACCCCACCAACGCACCAAATTTTGAATTTGGACCTTGGTGGAGGCATGCTCTCTACTTGAGAGTGCACTTTATCTTATTTGCACTTTGTGAAGCCCATTAACTGCTTATGTCACTGAACACCACCCTTACATGTTTGAGCACGTCCTTTTTACGTTTCACAGTAGCATTGCAAACATGATGGTTGCAGATGATAAAATACTGCATTGTTTACATTTGTTAAAATCTTTTGCATTCAAATTAAAATAAATGGTTCAATGGGAAAAAAATTGTATTGGCAATAAATTTAGAATATCAATTACAAAGCCTGTAATTAATTAGATGTTTTTTTTTAATTGCTTGACAGGCCTAATTATCTTTCAAACTGGGCTTTCTACTCAGTGGAATTTGCTAAAATGTATGGTGGAATTAAATCTGTGATTTAGTCAATTTCCTCCACCTCCTTTATCATCTTACTATAAAGCAAAGAATTCCTTCAGTCTGCGGTTTCCATTTTTCGAGAACATTTTAACAGCGATCATACTTCACAGGTCTGTTCCTCAGCACCCAGTGACGTGCAGTATTGAATTTAGTGTGGGTATTCTCCGGGTATTCCGGCTTCTTCCCACAGTCCAAAAACATGCAAAACTGGGAGTAGGTTAATTGGTCACTCTAAAATTGCCCATAGGTGTGAATGTGAGTGTGGATGGTTGTTTGTCTCTATATGTCGGCCCTGTGATGAACTGGCGACTTGTCCAGGGTGTACCCTGCCTTCGCACCAGACGATAGGCTGAGATATGCTCCAGCACCGCCCCCCCCCCACACCTCGGTGGAAACACAACATGTTCAGTAATAATACATTATGGATAGTGACCTTCTGCTCTGCTCTGATTGAAAGGGGGGCACTGGTATGTGGTAGCGCAGAAACACTGCTGCAGTCACAAAACGGGCTGCTATTATTACTTCAATCAACATAAAATGTATAGGCTTATTCTGCAGTATAATAGTTACTGACACAATGTGTGGTTTTTGATGCCGCAGAAGATAAATAAAAAGTCCCCATTAATGCAAAAATATTTTTTAGGCTGGGCTCAAGTAACGATGAACTCCACAAATGTTAAACTACTCTAGATACTGTGAAAAAAAAAAAAAAAAAGGTTAAGAGGGATAAAGAAGTGCGGATAAGTTTGGAGAGGCAGCCAACACAGGTTTATATTATTGAGAGACAACAAGAGATGAGAGTTAGGATTAGTCTTCTATGTTTGCAGTGATCAATCTGATGTTTTTAATTACGTCTGCTCATTGATTTGATTCTCATTTCTTTAGTTTGTTCTGATTGTTGGTATTAAAATTTTATCTTTTTTCCTGTTGAAAACAAGCAACAAAGTGTCACCCGTGATTTGATTTTATGATCAAATTTTATGATTTTATGATCTGCTAGAGATGGCATATTTAGAGCCCCTTCAATCAAAATCAACTTTTAGACCTTGTTAATATTTCTATATGCTGTTTGTTCTGTACTAAAGACACATTTTATGGCCAAAATAAACAGTAAGCATCATAGAAGATGCCCCAGTCTGCAATTCACCAATCATAGTCTCCAAAAGATAAATTCTGATAACCCAGGTCTATGTAGAAAACGTGAGAAACCCATGTTGATGACTTGCAGGAGGGGGGCTTAATATAGTACTCATCTAATTTACCTTTCTTTTTTTTTTTTACAAGTAGGTTTTCCTTTTCTTCCTGGGTATCTGTGTCTGGTTTAAACATGCATGGCTGAATTACTCCAATGTTAGAACTTGAAGTTAGAAATATTAGAAAATAAATAAATAAAAGAAATATTAAAAATATAGTAATAATAAAGTAATTTCATGACCACAAAGGATTTTGTCATTAAAAACAAATTGAAATACTTTATTTTATGACTAAGAGCTGAGTTTTTATTATGGCTGTAACAAGACTTTAACATCTAGAATTTATCCACACACATTACATGGGTCTTTAACTTCGTAAACCACGTTTGTGTATGCTTGTGACACTGCACTAGTTGATACACTGTTATTTGTGTTCTCTGTATCAGACTCTAAGGGAGGGATGGATGTTCACAGAGGACAAAGTCTCATGACAGTGCCATAGATCAAAGCTGTTCAGACAAAAGAAAGATAGTATTTTCTCTTTCTTTCTTACTGTATCTGTGTATGCATGTGTGTGATAGAATGATTAAGAAACCGTGTATTTTCATTGTGTTTTTATAGGACAAAACCTTCGCTGCAGCACTGAGCCTTTCAGCATGTGTCAACCCAACTCATGCCTGTTCAAACGGATACACTTCATTTTTATATCAGTAAAGATTTTCACAGTCCCTCCTGCCTTACTTTACATGTGACGAAAGTGAAATCCAGAGCTGAACAATTACAGCTTTAGAAGTGGGAGTAGGCTTTTATAGGAAACCTTGATCAGAAAGTAGTATTAAGTAGTATTATATATTATAATTATTATAGTAGTAGTATAGAAGTAGTATAGTTAGTATAGTTACAAGAATAGTAAGGATTATAGAATTAGAAACACAAGCACAAACCTCAACAGTCCCTTCAAATAAAAACACTTCGATTTAAAGGGGTTATTTTTGGCCCATTTTCAGTAAACGCACAAAGCAACCATCCAAAGAGTCAAACATGGTAGTTGGATTTGTTTTAATATATCCAGTTGCTATAACAATAAAATGGCATCATTCTGGGTTTGGCTTTAACATATATAATTATTAGGTGTGTGATGATACACTCAACTCATGAGACAAGAGTATGCATGATATTGGTTTCACGAGAACAAGACGAGATGTGATTTTAACATTACCTCTAGGAGAACTTAAATGTAGAAATACATGTTTAGAAAATGACCTTTTTGTGACCAAGTCACAAAACAATTCAGGTTCATTTGAAATATTTTATTATTAATAATTGTCCCAGACAGCACATGACCAATCTTCAACACTGAAATATTAACGTTTATAATAATAGTGAAGGGGCAGCACAGTGGTGCAATGGTTAACACTGTCGCCTCACAGCAAGAAGGTCCTTTCTGTGTGGAGTTTACATGTTGTGTCTGGGTTATGACACAATGTTGATTTGCTTTGCAAAATTAAAGCAACATTCAAAAGTGTACCAGCCTGCCATTGACATTGATTTACCTAAATGTTGAAATGTTGGCTGGCATGTTTGCATTAACTACTCATGAAGGAGTTTTCTATCATGGAAAATGGCCTCATAACAGTTGTAATGAAAACACCAATGTCTCTTGTTTGAGACATTGGTGTTTTCAGTTTCAGTTTGAGCAGGGAGATCCAGACGTTCCTCTCCCTGGCCACTTCCACCAACTCCTCCGGGGGGACACCAAGATGTTCCCAAGCCAGCCGAGAGATATAATCTCTCCAGCGTGCCCTTGGTCTGCCCCGGGGTCTCCTCCCTTATGGGCATGCCCGAAAAACCTCCCCAGGGAGACGTCCATGAGGCATCCTGACCAGATGCCCGAACCACCTCAACTGGCTCCTTTCAACACGGAGGAGCAGCGGCTCTACTCTGATCCTCTCCCGGCTGTCCGAGCTCCTCACCCTATCTCTAAGGCTGAACCCAGCCACCCTGCGAAGGAAGCTCATTTCGGCTGCTTGTATTTGCGATCTCATTCTTTTGGTCACTACCCAGAGCTCATGAACATAGGTGAGAGTTGGGACGTAGATTGACTTGTAAATTGAAAGCTTTGCCTTCTGGCTCAGCTCTCTCTTCACCAGAACAGACTGCTGTAGTGTCTGCATCACTGCCAATGCTGCCCCACTCCGTCTGTCAATCTCCCGCTCCATTTTCCCCTCACTCGTGAACAAGACCCCGAGATACTTGAACTCCTCCACTTGGGGAAGCGACTGTCCCCCAACCCGGAGTGGGCAATCCACCCTTTTTCGGCTGAAAACCATGGCCTCAGACTTAGAGGTGCTGATCCTCATCCCCGCCGCTTAACACTCGGCTGCAAACTGTCCCAGTGCGGGCTGGAGGTCACTGTTCGATGAGACCAACAGGACCACGTCATCTGCAAATAGCAGAGACAGAATCTGGAGGCCACCGAACTTGACTCCCTCCGCCGCTTGGCTGCACCTAGAAATTCTGTCCATAAAAATTATGAACAGAACCGGTGACAAAGGACAGCCTTGGCGGAGACCAACCCTGACTTGGAACGGGTCTGACTTACTGCCGGCAATGCGAACCAAGCTCTGACTCTGACAATACAGAGATTGAATAGCCCGTAACAAAAGGCCATCTACCCCATACTCCCGGAGCACCCCCCACAGGATACCTTGGGGGACACGGTCATAATCCTTCTCCAGATCCACAAAACACATGTGGACTGGTTGGGCAAACTCCCATGCCCCCTCCAGTACCCTCGTGAGGGTATAGAGCTGGTCCAGTGTTCCACGGCCAGGACGAAAACCACATTGCTCCTCTTGAATCCGAGGTTCAACTAGCAGCCAGACTCTCCTCTCCAGCACCCTGGAGTAGACCTTCCCAGGGAGGCTGAGGAGTGTGATCCCCCGGTAGTTGGAACACACCCTCTGGTCCCTCTTCTTGAAAAAGGGAACCACCACACCTGTTTGCCACTCCAAACCCATCCACACGGTCTTCAGCGTGGGAGGGGAATTGCTGGTTCCCCTTTTCAAGAAAGGGGACCAGAGTGTGTGTTCCAACTACCGGGGGATCACACTCCTCTGTGTTAGTGGGAAGGTCTTCTCAAGGGTGCTTGAGAGAAGAGTCTGGCTTTTTGGCGAACCTCGGATTCAAGAGGAGCAGGTTTTCATCCTGGCCGTGGAACGCTGGACCAGCTTTATACCCTAGCGAGGGTACTGGAGGGGGCATGGGAGTTGGTGCGCTGGGAGTTTGGGGTAGATGGCCTTTTGTTACGGCCCATTCGATCTCTGTATTGTTGGAGCCAGAGCTTGGTTCGTATTGCGGGCAGTAAGTCAGACCCATTCCCAGTCAGGGTTGGTCTCCGCCAGGGCTGCCCTTTGTCACTGGTTCTATTCATAATGGACAGAATTTTTAGACGCGGCCAAATGGCAGAGGGAGTCAAGTTTGGTGGCCTCCGAGTTCTGTCTCTGCTATTTGCAGATGACATGGTCCTGTTGGCCTCATTGAACAGTGACTTCCAGCTTGCACTGGAAAGGTTTGCAGCTGAGTGTGAAGCAACAAGGATGAGGATCGGCAGCTCTAAATCTGAGGCCATGGTTCTCAAAAGGGTGAATTGCCCACTCAGGGATGGGGAAGAGTTGCTTCCCTAAGTGGAGGAGTTCAAGTATCTCGGGGTCTGTGAGTTTGTGCTGTTATTTTTATGTTACATGCAGTATTACTGGGAATATTTTCTCGAATAGCTTAGTTTATTTTACATTGAGTTATTAATAAATTGAGTGCCCGTTAGCTTCCCATAGGTTTAAAGAAAAAGTGAGGATCATACTTTATCCTTGAGTGGTTTGTTATACAATGAGATATCTCTTTCACCATTTTGAGTAACATATTGGAGTTTAAATGGGACTGTAATCATCTTTTCATGATTACAGTCCCACATTCATGATCTTGTTATATGAGCCTATGGTGAAAGGGTTACAATTGTTAAAGTAAAACTGTACTATTAAACATTCTTTTGCATTTGCATTTCTTCATGTAATACAGTTTGTGAGCTGCTATTTAGATATTGATTTATGGATGGTTGGAAAATGATAAAATGACACTGCATCTGCTGTTCAGCATTAGTAGTGCGTTGAAAATTTTAGAGTTTAACCCACACACAAGTGGGGTATAAGTTCTACCAACTGTTAAAGTTTCCTTTTTTTTTTTAGTAGGTAAGATTTCTATGTGAGTTTGGATGTTTCCCCATACCAGTGTGGGTTCCCTCCAGGTGCTCCAGCTTCCTCCCACAGTTCAAAAACATGGACGTATGGTGCCCTGCCCAGGGTGTACTTTATAAAGGATAAGCAAAATAAAATAAAATGAATGAATGAATGAAAATTGAAATTAATAAAGATGGAGGAAACATTTCCACTCCTCCATTGTATAAAAATGAAGTTAAAACATCTTGGATATGAACCCTGTGAAAAGGATGCATAGTAAATTGGTGGTCATATTGGTATTGGGTATTTTGCAGATGTTAGTAATTTTCTAAATATTGGTATTGTTTGGGGGGGGGTTCCATAGTCTGTGTATTCCCCACGTATTAGTTTCCACTGCAGTAATCAAGACATTATGCAGCACCCACAAGAAATGGATGCTTGGTTCTTTAAAACAAAGTGCCTAGCTAAAAACCAGAGTCCAGCTACAGGTAGGCAAACTACCACACATGAAAAGGGTCAGCATGAGGATGGAGAGGAGCTAACCCGAAGAGTAGGTACGGACAAAACTGGGTAATGTTACTCAAAATACTGCATGCAAGGCCGAGCATAACTAGTTCCAAAATGCACTTATTCTGTCTCATTTTCACTCAAGTGAACATTCTTTGTTAGTTTTAACAAAGAACAAGCTAATTTCACTGCCTAAATACACTTATTGTGTCTGATTTATAATTATTTAAAACACGTCCTGGTTAATAAAAGAAAGAAATGAAAGAAGGATGAGTCCAGCACATTTTAGCCATTTTGTTTGTGAATTTTAACTCATGATGTTTTTTTTTTTCTCTTGAAGATTCACTGTCTTATTATTTTTTGCCTCTGGTGAACATGTCTGTCCTCCTGCTGAGAGATTCCAGAGTATTCTGTCTTGGCCTCTCAAGCTCCTGGGTCACTCGTTTGTCATCATGACCTTTGGCCTCTGTAGGCTAGTGTGCTGGGAGGAATGTTGGAGATGTTTACCTTTGCTGAGACTGATGGTGTCCAGGTGGTTCTTTTTCTTGCAGCTTCTTTTTTTTCATAACAGTTTTTTTTTCAACCTAGTGTGTTTTTTCTGAGCAAGCAACACGTCTTCGTTAGTGCCAGTACCTACCAACAAAAGTGTCGGACTCAGGGATTCTTAGTTTTGAGGACTGGCTCTTTGTATCTGTTTTGACTGAATATGAGAGAGAGAGAGCTATTGATCAACCCTGTGTCTGAGTCTAGCCAGAGAACACAATCATCCAAAGCTCACCATCCCACAGTTTATTAGCCATCAGACAGCCAGCTGAGTGGCGTTGCTTGACAGAGAGGGCATTCAGTAACAGGTAATGGACCCCCACTTCCAGCTGCCCCCGCCCTCCACTTCAGCATGGTGCCATCTATCACTTTTGCATCAGACCTTCCCAGTGTCTCTTTGCTGGGTCCTCATATACTGGAAACTCTTGGAAAGTTTCCTGCCCTCCTCTCCCTCCAGCCCCTCTAAAGAGCCCATTAAACAGTGTTGTAATGCAAACAGTAAGTTCGAAGAGAGTGAGGGCCAGGTGTCGGGTGGGAGGGGAAGAATGTCTAATGCAGCCATTATGAGTGGCTGGGAGGATGGGTGATTATCATAAAAGCATCTCCCCTCCCTCTAATGTGGACATGTCTGATCAATACCAGACTCCTGGGATTCGATGGATGGATGAACAGATGAAGGCTGATAGGAGAGGGAGTAGCTCTATTAATCCATCTACCGACTGAATGTGCTATTGCCACACCATAGGATCGCTTCCACAGGGAAGACGATATAAAACATGGTGAGGGGTGTGAATATTGTACTTACCTGATTCTGAGTAATGTTACACTTCACAAGGCAAAGCAACAGATTTTTTTTTATTGTAAAGAAAGAAAATAAAATGATTTAAATAAAATCTGAGTAAAACATTGATAAATAGCACTTTTTTTCAATTCCCAGTAAGAAAAATCAATAAATTAATGGTTTATCACCCAATAATGAACTTGGTTTCAGATATTAAAAGTTGTACTTTTCTATTGTTTTATAATTTTAACAAAAATAGTTACAAAATTAAAATAACTAACAAATTATGACTCCTGTTGTAAAGCATTCGTACCTGCAGTATGAACACACTCAATAGGCAGAGAGCATCTCCAGAAGCTGTTATGTGTTTGGTTTGACTCGACCTTTGGAACAATTTATTTGTAGTCAAAACCCCAGGTGACCCTTTCACATCAAACACCTTCTTGCCGTGTAAGGCTGTGCACCGCCCATCAACGCCTAACACATCTCCAATGCAAACTATTGAGAATGCATGTCTTCTAATGAAATGGCTCAAATCATTGATTAATTAAGTTTGTTCTTTTTGTGAAAACTAGGATGTTGAACACTTAAAGAAAAGTAAATCCTGTTTTGAGGTGAATCTACTTGGTATTATTAAGGAAGTTGCTATTTGCACTCAGGTCCAACAATTGTAATTGCACCTGGCGTGAAATAGCTGATGTGTCTATTTACAACCAGGTGTATATAACATACAATAATATAACGTAACGTAACAGTAACTAAACACTAAAAAAAACTAAGGAAATTTCTTTAACTAACAGCATTTGGACCTCAAAGAATCAATCCAAGTTAGCCCATGGGAAAGTCCTGTACCTTAAATATGGCCTTACTGCACCCACAGTTTCATTGTATTTTCACCCAGTAAAAATAGACTCTTAATATTATAATCTGTGAATGACCTGTAGGTACACATAAAAGTTGTATGTAGTCAATTAAATATTTGTTTTCGTTTCAATACATTTAATATTGCACTATGATATTTGTTTGATGTTTTCACAATTTTTATACATCTCATTATCTCTACCTTGGCTCCTTCCTGAGTACATGTCCATCTGTGGTTTTTGCCCTCTTTAAAGCAAATTTTTCTTGCCAATGTTGCCAAATTTTTGCACATGGGTGAAAGTGAAGTCTCTTTAACTTAAGTATGGTCTAGACCTTTTGTGAAATAAAAATAACTGAATGAAATTTTTACTTTATTTTTGTATTTAACAATGAAATGTCCCTCAGAAATGTATACTGAGGTTTTCACACCTCAAATCCAGACTCCTCTTATAATGTTAATGTCAAGTGTTTTGATTAAAGGCAATTTCTAATTGAGATCATAGCCAGAATACAAAAAAAAATCAACTCCAATGCTAAATCTCTGACAACCGACCAAAATAACACTGATATATCATTGTGGTGTCTCTCTGTAGTTTATGTTACAGTGAGTTTACCTCTGTTTTAGCAAGACAAACACTGACATCAAACCATTACATTACATCATACCCCATTTCGAATATTTTTCACGAAATGTTACAGTTTGTCTATTTATTTGTATGTAAACATAGCTTGTGTGCAAGTAATGAAAACAAACTTGGATATTACAAACCAGTCTAAAAGAAATGTTTTGAGTTCAGCATCAAACTAAATGTTTTTATTCACCAAGAGCTGCCTCCAGTGATGGAAAGTCACATCAACATTTATTCCTATTTTATTTCTTCTGGTGTCACTTCTTATTTTTGCTCATGTGTGTGGTCTCTTTCCAGCAGGCCAAAAGCTGTCATTGGACCAATGCTCAAAACATTCGCCCATTTCTCTAAAAAAAAAATACTTAAGGATAGTTTGAAGTAAAAGGATGTATGGGGTAGGAAGTATGGTGCACAATAATGTATTGCAGGGATAACAGCAAAATGTATCGTTAGCCACCTAATAAAGGGGGCACCCCTTTATTAAGACGATTTAAGGGGATCAACAGGTAGCTAATAGGTGTAGTTTAAGTGTAAATGCAGATTGGCCTATTGATGTACAACTGTAGATTAGAAGTACTCTCTTTCTGTCTTTACTGGTGATCTTGCCAAATATAATGAGTCTAAAAGAGACCTAAATGCAACACTGTTTATTTTGATTTGCAACACCTGTTAACTAAAGTTTATTCTTTCAGGTGTGCCGAGCTGTTAAAAATTACTAGTCACTTATTTGGCTTGCTTACTATTTAGTTTTTACACAACACAAGCTGCTACTTGTTATTGCTACTAAATACGCCTTCTAGCATAATGATCATAGTATAATTTTGCAATGAGGAGGAGATTTGTTTTAGTAATGATGATGTTAACTTTAACTATCCCACCACCAAACCTGGTCAAGCATTGGAGTTGTTGTTTAAAAAGCATTAGGTGCAATCTAAAACTGGCTGTATGTGTGTTATGAGAATAAATGGGATTATACAAAAAGCAGACACAGCTTCTTTATCTCCTCTACTGAAAACAGTTGATGTGAATGTGATGTTTGCTAATTCACATGACAGAATCTGTCACATTAAATCAAGGATGAACTCCTTTGATAAAGACAAAAACCTCCTCAATTGAGCATTATTAAAGCTGTTTTATTGACATTGTCATTTTATGAATCTTATTTAATGAAAGGTTAAAATTAAAGTCTGAATTAAATAGATATATGGAAACACTGCCATTTACTGTGTCAGGGTCTGCTAGTGTCAAGTGTCTGTCTGTTAGGGTCATTCAGTGTTTCCCATCTTGTTTTCAAATTCTGTTGTCTTATTCCCCATGTCCTGTCAAGTGTTCTCCCTCAGGTGTGTGTGATTGCCTCTCCTCCCTAATGTGTTTCACCTGTGTCTAATTGTCTACCACTCCCTCGTGTATTTAACCCCTGTGTTCCCTTCCTACGTTAACAGATTGTCTTGTCTTCTGAGTGAGCAGTCCAGCGTATCTTCTGTGTGAACTCTGTGTGTTTGATCGTTGTTCCCTATCTGGATTACTGAGTTTGCCTAATCCTTAATTTTACCTTTCCTGCCTAGTATTGATTTCCCGGTTTAGACCTTTTTAAGTAAAACAATGTTGATACAGAAGGCCCCCTATGACTCTGTATTATTGGATCCTCTGTACCCCGAACCTGATAAACTGTAAAGACATATCTACACAGAAAAACAACAGCAGTGGATGAGGCATTTTCTGTCTGTGTGGTATGCTCAGTATTGTTCCCTCTCACAAAGAAAAATCATAAACAGATAATATAATTTTACTGCTGTCATATGATTAAAATGCATCAATATCTGTGTTTGATGAGAAAAAAATCTTCACTGGTTAGCTTGCCGAAATGTATTCATACATGGTTATAAAAAACTCCTCTTTCAAATAATCAAAAATTTTGCAACTTGGGATCAACTCATATCATTTTCATCTATAATGTCAGGTTACCCCCATCCAATTCCACTTGAAGCGCCACCCATTACAGATATGCATAAAGATAATTTAGTTGATTGAAAAGATTGAGATCGATAAAGAGTTAATGGTGTACTTGCTTGACCCTAAAACTGATAACAAGCACTAATAGCCTGCGGTCTTCTTTTAATAACTGAAGGGCACTCAGTAGCCAGCTCTGCTTTCACTAATGCTGTTTGATATAAAACCAATCTCTATGAAAGCCCTGCACCTCCCACACATAGTAGCAGCCTTGACCTCTCGTCATGGTGCGTGCTGAAAGTGCTCCACTCACTTTTCTTGTCACATCATTTCCCTGATGATGTAATACAAAATGTAATTCACAATTGTGAAATACAGGCTGACAAAAACATCAAAATATTTCACCAACTTCGACTCCTGTCCTCATATTTAATTATAGCTTTCTGGGGCTGTATGCTGTCTGTGTTTAAGGTTGACCCATTGAAAATGTCTTGTATTGAAAAATGGCATGGAACGACAGGTAACCATTTGGCCATTTGGCGTGGTGGATGGAGTCTGGTACAGACAGTTTGTGAGTAATGAGGAGGTAATGGTTCTCCTCTTGGCTTTTCCTGGTCTGGGTCACAGAGGCAGTATTCTGAGTATATGAATATCCATTTTCACTTGTTTTAATCAAGAACATAAAATATTAAACAATGAATTAAACAACTCCCCTGTTATTGGACTGCATTAGGATTTTAAGAGTCACAGTGACACGTCTGAAAACTTTGCATGATCATGTATCATTTGACCAATTATGACCGGAAGTGTATACTCTTAGCTTTGTCAAAATAAAATGTAAAGAGAGTGTAATCCTCTCCCAACACTGCTCATCTGCTCAAGTACTCAAGCCCCCTTTCGCTCCTCCCTGCAGGAAGGCTAATGACAGACATGTAAGTCAGCAGCATGACCTGTTCTGATGCACATGGAGTTTATTTGCTGTGGTTTTAGTTGTAGCTTCAATGCTTAGCCCCCAGGGCACAAATATGTCTTCGGTGCTCCAGCCCAGGGAGCTGCAATCTGACAAGCAGCGCAGCCCTAATCCAGGCCAGGTCTGGGGCTGTGTTTGGTATGCATCCCCAAGGTATGAAATAAATACGAGGCAAGTAAGCAAATCTGCTTGCCTGGATGGCCGCAGGGGACAATTCCAACCTAGCCATGGCTTGACGGGATGTCTCATATCCATATATGTAACCTCATAACATTTTAGACTTTTCATAAATAAGAACCGCTTTGATCTCCTGTGGAAAGTAATGCAGTTTTAATGTCCAGTTTCAAGGGCCATTAGCTGCATTTTTATCAGTTAGCGAGGCTGCTCTGCAAATTTTTGAATGTCAAGTCAGGGGGTTTAGCTAACCTCAAGGTTGGAAAAGCAGGTTTATGATTGGAGGGTAGTCAAGATGAGTTCCTCGCTGGGAGAATGTGTGTGGGGAAAGTGGATGAGTAATACACTTCCCTCCCTAAAGCGCCAATTGAGTTACCTTTGAGCAAGGCACTGCACCCCCCACCACCTCACAATGCTCCATACTCTGGAAAAATTATGTCTTTTTAGGGAAGAGGGGTTAAGTCGGATTTGCACTCTGTTCACTAGACAGTGTGTGTCTCAGCTTGGTGGCATCCCCCACCTGCCCCTCCCCCGTTAAGCTGCCACAAGTAGAGCACACCAGATGTACCTGTTTAAACTTGCTGTGTAATTTGTGGATTAGTAGATGCTTCTCCTGGCTGAAAACATCAGAGGTTTTCTGCTACCGAAGAGAGTAAAGAGAGAGCGGGAAGTGTACAGAAAAGGGAGAGAGGCAAAAATGAAAGGGAAGGGAAGAATACCCAAACTATTGGCCTTTTTTGATGAATCCCAGCTATAATACAAAAATTCTCACATGAATTATAATGGCTAGACTTCTTATTTGGCTGTGTTTCAACTCTGTGCGTCAATCAGTAGTTCTGTCTGGAAGCTTTATTGATTGGACGTCAGCTACTGAGGGCTCTTCCATGTTTATGCGAATTTCCATGTGATCAGTTACTGTTCCTGATGAGCAGATGTTGCGTTGTATGACAGCCTCTGTCACCACTGTCTAAATGTACTGCAGATGTGATGGGGTGAATGTAAAGCGCTTTGAGTGGTCAATAAGGTCACATTCACCAATCCTAGTGCAATTCGTTTGGGTTGGTTTGAATGCGGTCTGAGACCTCTGGTGCGAACCAAACAACCAGACTCTGGTGGTCTCGGTCTTTGACTCGAACTCTGAAGCGGATCATCATTTGTGTAAACCCCATCCACACCAATCACTCCAAGCATAATATCTTCACTTCAGTTCCTGTTTTGGAAGCTGAGGAAGAAGTTAGCACGTTGTGGCTAACAATATGAGCAGCAGGGAACAAATGTGGAGCTACGAAGAACAACATGCCTTCTGGAAATTTGGGCAGAACAAAATGTTTTTTTTCAAATGTTTGAAAAAGTACACAAAAACAGGGAGGTGTTCAAAATCTTCAGCAAAAGAATGAAGCAGAATGTATTTAACCAAAGTGTTGAGTTGTGTTGGATTAAAGTTAAGAAGCTACATCAACAATACATTAAAATATGCGACGCACTGCAGAAAAAGTGGCAACTCTTCAGATTTTAAAGACAAATGTATTTTGTATGATCACCTCGACAATATTTTGAACACAATATTAAAAAAATGGAAAAATTAAATGGAAAACATGGAAAAATAAGATAAGCTTTATTTAGCATTGTTAAGTTGTAACTCATAGACCTCCTGTGTGTTGCTAACAGATCATATTAGGATCTCATCAGAGCCAGCCATCTTCCATGGTACATTCTCCTTATTGCAGAACGTCTTTCACAAAAACGCACCAGTTATTAAATTGATCAGTGCATGTTGTCCGACCATACGTTTGCATGTGCCATCTGCTAACATGTGCTGATATCCAATCCAGATCAAGATGAGTAGGAAAATAACCTGTCAATGCTCCATGATGTGGTTCATGCGTTTTTACCCGCCTAACCCTCTGACCAGTTATTGAATGGAATTCTGTACATGTGACTTTTGTCTGCAATTTTATAGTCCGATGAAACAATATGTCTAATATGCATCTGGTCCATACCAAGGAAGCAAACTTTTAGGTGTGAAAACGACCTAAGACTAAAAAAGGAAGCAGTCCATTTAGAATTTAGTGAAATATCAGTTGAGTTCACATTATCAAACTTCTTCTCTGTTGTGTTTTTATGAGTGCAAAGTTACCGGTTTAAAACTTTGCACTTATACTTAGATAATGTTACTTGGAAACATCTGTTAATATTTATTGGAAACTTGAAACGTGTAATTTTTAAGCATTGGATTTTCCTTCCATCTAATATGTTAAGAATCTCTCTGCTTTGTGTAAGGATTTCAGCTGTGCCACAGTCTGAACTGCTGCTGAGAAACACCTGACACATTAAGCAAGCCTCAGATTAACCAAACTGTGCTGTTCAAGGTATATAATTTATATTTGAATGGATATACCGGTGTAAGTGGCACCCCTCTGACCCCTCTTTCAGTGAATATAGATTTGGAGTGTGAGGAGTGCTTTAGGAAAATGGCACAATTAAAAAAAAACAAAAAACAGAGCAAACAACATTTGATTTTTGATATGGTTTTCACTCAGCTCAAGACCAGTCTTGAGTTTTAATAACCAGCCCCTAGGGACAAATTTTCCCAAAGATAACACATTTCGTTTTTGTCATGTGTGAAGTCCCCCTCCTCCCGAGAACACTCAACACAGACACTGACACATTCCTGACGGCACAAGGCAGAACTTGTTATGGAGGCTGTTCACAGGACTGTGTCAAGGTGAATCCAGACACACAGACTGTGCTGTGTGCACCAAGAGGGGCAGCGTTGATTCAGGGCATTACTCAAATAGAAAAAGAGAGGGGGGAGAAAAGTGGGAGAGTCCCCCCAGGCTGCATCAGGAGAGCCTCCAGCCTTTGTGATTCCTTTTGATCAAATCTCTGCGAAAGATGAGTGTCATGCCCTCTTCCAGCCAGCTGTGAGGGGACTGCCCTGTGACTCTGAGGGGGTAGACGTGTGTGTGTGTGTGTACGTGCAGGCAGTTCCTGAGGTGAGAATGCAGAGTGGGAGGATCTCATTCCAATCCCCTGTGCCCAGTTTCAACATACACACACAAAACATCTTGAGTAGTTCAGAGTCAGTCTATGGCAACATTAGAAGAGAGAAAGCCAGGGAGGCGTGTGTGAGAGAGAGAGAGAGTAAAAGCACAGTGACTTCTTCTCTTTTTTTGTGGAATGAGTGTTGTGATTTTGTGTGTGTGTGTATGCACGTGGGTGTGTGTGTGAGGACAGAGCAGCAGAGTACATGTGTGTCCATGCTGTTGAAGGAGATGCTACTGGGTGTGATGGCTCTTTTGCATTAGTATTTCAGTGGATCGGAGAGTTGGAGCCAGTTGTTTTGTGGGACTCACAGGGAATGGCAAACTCCACAGTATCCCTGAAAACATCTGTCTAAATGACAATGGCTGAGGTAAGAGAGATGGCTTTTTACTGCTCCTCTCCGTCTGCTGCGACACACACAGACACACACAGAATCAAGATTTAAGCAAATGTAATGCAAATGGGATTAGTGCAGACTTTTATTGCGAGTTGCTCAGCAGTTGTATATTCTGATATTTTATTAAATTCATTTTATGTTACAAAGCAAGTAGAAACAAGCTGATCTAGATTAAGTTTCCTGAGTCAAGATTTACTCTGTATTTATATGCAGTTTCTAAGAGGATTTGTTTTGTTATTTGACTGTGATCTAAGTGTCACAACATAAAAAAATTGGATATCTTCCTTTTGAAATTTCTTTGTTTTTCGACAAAACCTATACGAGTACTTCAATAAAAAAATGTACATAACATTTGTACGTAAATTAGGAACATTTTAATCAAAGTGCCCACATTTCCAAATCTGACTTTGTTATTTGATGTAGTAAAGTTAAGTAAAATTTTGTAAACCAAACTTTTTGAAAACTTTTCTTTGAAAATGTCTTTCAGATTTTTCCAAACTCATCCTCACATTTGTGTAACTTTGTAAAAAAATTGAGTCCCACTCTGACTGTAGGGGCAACAGGGAGAGTGTGTTTTTTTCTCATCAATTTAGATAGAAATTTTCTCTTTGTGCCTTCCAACACTCAGGAGACAACTCTCAACAAATATTTACTTCAACACACTCCGGTTAGACTTCCCTCTTAGTTTTTTCTCTTAGTTTTTTTTTTTATCTCCCTTTGCTTAATCTATTTAGTTCTGTTATATTCCACACTTCCACACCACTCTTTTGCCTATGTCAGTGAAGCCCATAGTGAGGAGACAAGCAGCGTCCTTTCCTGGACACGTTCTCCATCCATCCATCTATCTGTCCGTTTGGAGTCATGTAGCCTCCTGTCTGCTGACCACAGCCCAACGGAATGTAATTTAAGAGCCGCCTAATGTTTTGTTGCAACCATAATGTGACAATTAGCTGAGCTGTGGTGGTGGTGTCGGTAGCAGCAAAATGCTCTCCCTATGCCTCTGTGTGTGGTTAGATTACAATATGTCAAAGGAGATCGGAGCATCCAAACAGAGTTTAACTTCCACAACATGTGATACAAATAAATGTAATGAATGTGGCACAGGTGCTGTCTGATCATCCAAACTCGTTTTTTTATGTATTTTAATTTACACATATGTATTTGTCATTTAATTGAGTGGTTTGCAATGACTCATTTCACTCAATTGTTTTACCATATACAAAATACCAAATTCACCTCATTGATTGCTATCATTAAGTTGTCTAATAATTTATGAGTATTTTATGGTAAGTAAAACACAAAAACAAACATTTTTTCATGTTTATGAAGTTAATTGTGGCCTTAAAAATAAACATTATTAATAGAATGTTTCAAATTATTTCACTGAATTCTTGTCAAGCTGTGCCAGGTGTTTATTTCTTCTTGACACATTTTATGTCCTAACAGATTGTGTTTTCACTTCCTGATGAGAAGTCTTTACTCTAGCAATCCAGGAAAGTGAAATATATTTTGGAGTATGTAAGTTTGTGTATGTGTGAATCATAAGCAGAGTAGATTTGTAACTTTTCTTGAACACATTCATGTCCTATCTCTTTATTTCCATCACTGGTTTCTTCTTTCTACCTCCATCTCTTTTAGTAGGTGTCTCTGTTCTTTAGTGCTGAAGGGCACACACTCAAACACACACACACACAGAGGGTACGAAGTTGTACTTTGTGTGTCGGCAGTGGGGACTCGTCAGCTTCATTAGCTTAATGATGTCCTGCATGGCAGCATGTTTTCTGCTCCAGCCCTTTACCCGTTCAGTGTCTCCTCGAGCTCTGATCTCCCCCTCCTGGCCCCAACCTACCCCCTACCCACTTTGCACCCACCCTACAAACACACAGGCAGCAGCCACCCTGTGGGTTGGCTCTGCACTGCCACAAAAAGGCTGGTGAGGATTTGCCAGCCAGATGTGACAGGATTGTCAGGAGGCAGGCAAGGCAAGAGGGAGATCTGATATTAATCAGAGCATAGCCGGGAGCCAAACCCTCTCAGACTCAGTGTACTAACATGTTCCTCTTGTTTACTCCCTTACTGAGCCAAACACTCCTGAGTTCCTAACCATAGCCGCATACACTAGGAAGCCAACCAAACTTTACTACACATGCACGCATACTCAGGTAGAGAGTTGCTAGTTTTTGTCTGTTGTACTGTTAAACCATGCTGGATGTGTGTGCGTGGGTGTGTGTGTGATTGACTGCTGAATGTGTATGAAATGATGAGTCTTTGGGCTGTATGGATTTTTCCTCGATTTGTCTCCTTTTCTGTTCCAATGTTGCTTTATAACTCTTGGTTCCTTGTTTCTAAAATTTTGTTTAATTTAACAGCTATTACTATACTTATTTTATTTGTTTTTCAGAAGACTTTGGCCATTATAATATATGTTGCCATTTCAAGAACTGAATAAGACATAAACAAAAATCCTAAAATCACTGTAGGTCTGGCTATTAATGGCTATTTATACTAATATATCCCTTTAAATAAGATCACAATTATCATGACTTAAGTTAATTAATCCACGCTACACAATAGACTGAACATTTAAAAATGACTTTTAAAAACATTGCAAAGTGCAAAGTTCCAGTTAAATTACATATATTTTTTATTACTATTTTTAATCATTGATTAATCTTTATAGTGCTAATGAAATTATTGATTTCTTGATAAAAGAAAAAAGTCTGAAAAAAAGAAATGCCCATCTTGAGCAAATTTAGATATTAACTTTAAAATGACAAAGAAAAACACAGACTTTCATTCAATTCTTAATTAATGGTATCACTAATGGAATCAACTTTCTCAAGAAGGGTAAAGGGTAAGCGTTTGTAATTAATATCCTATTCCTATCCTATCCTTCAAGCATAATAAACAAATTATTTATTTGAATGAGTATTTTTTCATTGCTGAAGTAGGAGAAAGATGAAAAGATTGACAACATTTTCTTCATGTCTTATAATTTATCTATAAAGCATTACAAATTGTTTAGCAATCATTAAGGAGTTTAGTATATAAAATACATAGTTAAAAATTGATCATTTTTAAAAATGTCACTCCTTTTCAAATTTGATGTACATTTGGGAATATCCTGGAGGAAATTTGTGGTTGAATTGGTGTTGCAAACTGACGCATTAATACCAAAAACAACAATTATTCATGATGATTATAATCACAGCAATAATAAAAATCTTGAAATTATTGCTTTTTTATGTCCAGGTGAGATTCCAGATTAAATCATCAGCAGAGGTCTACGTCTGTGGCTGGTTTGCTAAAAGTTAGTTTAAATTGATTGTTTTTCACAGTTTGGCAGCCAGGCTGCTTGTTTCTTCACTGAGTATTGATTAGTGTCTTTATGGCTGCTGCTAATTTATTAGTTTTCTAGCACATTGAGACAACAAATGTATTTCTATTCAAGCGGCTCTTCACTCGACCAGTCTCTTAAAGACATTGTTTGGAAAGATTTTTTGTGTCCATCATTTCACTGTGTGTGTGTTTTTGCAGCACAGTGGATGAAAGGATGAAAAGAATGGAAGTTAGCCCATACTGTAGCATTTGCCTGTGGATATGCATGTGCTATAGTTTTTGAAATTTTCTAAATGTAATGTCATTTTTTGGAAAAAAAAAAAAATAAAAAAAAAACCCCAAACGAAACTACATTTGAATTCTTGATTCATCTACTTAATACATGAACAATTGCTGTTTTGTTTTTTTTTTATGCTTTTTCAATGGCATGGTATTTCATACACATGTTGTCATTTAAGGATTGAATGGTCATGGTCCACCTGCCTTCCCTTCACTTCAGCTTCTCCTTCTTGTACCTCCATGTGTCCATCCTCTCAGAACAGGTGTCTTTCACTGCAACAAAGAGGGCGCAGAGGATGAAGAGAATGCCTTCGAATTAAAATCTGCAGATTTGACAGTGCATACAAATTTATGCACACAGAGAAACGAACCTGAAAAGTATATAAAAGAGCAATTTAAAAAATAATTGTTTTGCATTACCATTACATGGAGTACATTTTTTTTTAATGGTTTAGTTGAGTTGATTGTGTCTGCTATCCACCTCTGGGGGAATAAAAAACATTTCTCATTTATTAATAACATGAACTACCAGCAGAGGTGTGTCTGTAGCAGTGGTTGCTATTTTACATAAATTAAGTAAAACCCAACTGTATCATTTTGTGCAATTAGTCATCTTGTCACTAAAATCATTGATGCGTTGGAACAGCCATGGCTTTGTTGTGACAATATTGAAAAAAGGAGAGGCTGGGTTGGTTTTCACTATGAGACACTGTTATATCAACCTGCCCTGCACTGCCATATTTCCTGTTCTTGATCTTCTTCTTTTCTCTCGTTCTCAGGAACTCATGAAATGAATCGCTGATTGAGATAAATGACCTGGAGCTCACTGTTCTTTGGAGTGTGTGTGTGTGTGTGTGTGTGTGTGTGTGTGTGTGTGTGTGTGTGTGTGTGTGTGTGTGTGTGTGTGTGTGTGTGTGTGTGTGTGTTG
>KV751341.1:59282-152549 GCA_001698575.1 Mola mola | reverse complement strand
GGATTATTTCACTATGGTTTACTGGTCTTTTGCTCTGTATTTTCTGTGTATTTTATTTCCATTCTGCATTTAAATGCGATGGTGAAAATTTAAATTCTCATTTGGTCATTGCATGGATATTTTTTTTTGAAAGAGCAAATACCAAAATATTTTGATAGGTGTTCATGTTTTCTTTGATTTAATATTTCAGTATGCATTTCAATTAAATAAAAAGCCACAATTGTAAGCCTCCTTTAGTTCAGTGATAGTATTTGGATAGAAAAGTTGAAGCCTTCTATATTTTGGATGCATGTATCTGTTTGAAAACATATAAAGCGTAAAAAGAGGAGGATTTACAAGTATTATTTTACTCATCTCCAAAACAGTATTATGTGATCCAGGCTGACTCCCAGAGGGCCTTGTAAAATTCAGTGTTAGACAGAGCAACACTGATGAGCCTCTAACGGAAACAAGAAGCAATGCCCTGCTGGGAGGATAACGTTCAGGCTTCATAAGAGAAAACATTCCTCTTTGAAAAACTCATTCAAAAAAGTGGTAACGTATAGAATTTTTTTTTTTTTGTTGAAGGATGAGCTTGCCATTATAAAACAAGCTGTAGATTAACACTGAACAGCACTACTAAACTGAAAAATTCAACAACATAACACATTATGTCAATTTTTATTAGAAATACCCTCTAATTAAAAAATAGCCCCTGCATAAACAGTATTGATGGGAGTAAAAAAACATGTTTCATTGTTATATTTATTACAAGGTTTAAGAACTTCAGTCTCAGTAAATTCTAAGCTTAAGTCTAAACATGGGAAATTTTGTCAAATATTCAGCACAAAATTTTAACAGATTATTGCATTCATGTCAATCTTGATAAGAGGTCTAGAGATACCATAATAGAGATACCACTGTCGCTGCACAGATGCAGCAACAGTGTTTACATCCACATGTGCACGTTCTTGAAAGAATTATAGGTACAGCTTGATTCGTTTTCATTATATTTAGATATTTTTATGATCCTTCATTTTTTTGGCACGGTAAAAAGGAGGAGAGAAAAAGCTCAGAAACTGAAGAGGTGAATTAATCACTCCAAACCTTTTTTCAAAGGTAAAGGCCATAGATGGAAATGTACCGGGGACAGTGGAAGTATCATGGGGCCCACACTGAAAAAGCTAAGAGAACACATTTGTTAGGCAACTTGCCAATGTATTGCACTATTACAGAGGAGTCAAAGCATTGCATAACCCAACAATTCAACCCACCCATCACATTTGCTGTACATTAGTGAGCCTCCAAAGCTGTTCCCATTTCACTTAGGAGCTAAAAAAAACCCAGGTCTGACAAGTGGCCCCCATCCTTTTTCTCTGGCACGTTGCAGAAATGTAGTACCACTCAGAGAGGGCACAATGGGTTATTTCAGTCTGTGTGCTGCATGTAGGCGGCAATATTCAGCAGAGAACCTGGTTGATTTGTAAAAGTGGAGCACTTGCTTGGCTTCCTCCACAAAGCCATATCTGTATCTAGAGCAACGGGTTTTGTTAGGGCTATTTTTATGAAGCAGTTGACCACTTTCAGATATTGTGCAGCCATGGAACAAACTGAGGAGAGCCGGTCTTACAAGAATTGGCTGAAACACAACAACAGCATTTAGGAAAGATTGAGTTTGAAAACTTAAAAGGAAAATGTCCAACCATAATGTACATAGAGATGATGAACATTTCTTCAAACGGATGGAAAATTCTGATAATGAAGTTTTTTTTAGCCTGTGTCTGATATCAGCTTTTTGGAATTTTGTGGAAGTAACCATCAGTGTCTTGAAAGAAGACAGAATAAGAAATCAAGCAAACCATGTTGCCTTGGAAACAGGTTAAATACATTTTGTCCACTGGGTGGGAATTGGAACAAGGTAAATGGTAAATGTCCTGTATTTATATAGTGCTTTTCTAGTCATTGTTGACCACTCAAAGTGCCTTTATACTACAGGATTTGCATTCACCCATTCACACACTGGTAGCAGCGACTACCTTGCATGGTGCTACCTGCTCATCAGGAGTGTTAACCATGCACATGCACCTATACACTGATGGCACAGCATCAGGAGCAATTTGGGGTTCATTGCTACAGCTGGCCAGTACAAGCTGTAGTGAAACCATCACCTTTATACACATGCAGCAGACATTAACCTTTATCTGGAGAGAAATTTCTGTCCACTATTCACTCACCTTTGGACTGTTTTGGGTCTCCATCTACTCTTTTTTTAAGTATACAGATCTTAGGCTGCTAAATTCTCCTCTTTATTCATCAACTAACAGTGCCTGTCAGAGGTTTTGTGCTGAACAGGTACTATAGTATTAACAATTTTATCAGATACGTTTATTGATAATAGCTTCCTGAACCCTGAACTTGGTTTAGTGAGACTCAACCGGACACTAAAGTTGGTAGGTGTCAAAGCGAAACCATAGGAACAGTATTCACAGTTAACCTCGCCAGGGCACACTATTGGGCTTCACTGCATCATCTAGTATGCAGTGGTTCTGCACAAATCTACATGATTGTTATAGTAATTATAAAATAATTATTTTTCAGTTATGCACATATAGTTGTTTTATATCTAATAATGCCAAAGACCTCATATATAAACTGAAATTCATATTTCATTACATTTACATTTGAAAATCAGCAGTCTTCTGAGAACAGAAACTGGCCTCTACCAGTTTCTGGTATACAGTGGCTTTTTGATGCAGTCAAAAATGATGTGAGCTCTGTGCCAGTTAAAGCCCAATGTTGTTTTGTTTTTTTCATTCTTTGGTGATGGTGGATTTTTTTTTTTCTGTTTACTTACTTTCGGGACCCTTACATTTTTAGACCATCAGAAGTAAACCCTAAGTTACAAAAGTTTGAGAACACACGGTTTAAAGTTTACAATATTGTCATGCCTAATAAAACAATGATCAAAACCATAAAAACACAAACCATAATTATTAGGGTTTATATACTTGCCTTAAACAAGTTTAGAGTACAGATAGTGTAGCATTATATGTGAGTGTCAGTAAAATGTGTCAATATCCAGACTCTTGATAAACAAAAATCCTCATTTGGCAACTGACAGACTATAAAAAATGTTCTGTATTACTTTTATGATCAGAAGTATTGACCTGACATTGTGGAAATATTTTTCCGCAATGTCAGATATAGGAACTTAGAATTCCATTACAATTTCATGCTTAAATTGAAGGTTTCTGGTTAGTCCTATACATTTCCAGTTTAAGTACAACCCACTCTGATTAGGCACTAACAATTCTGGTTACAGATATTGATAACTGATATTGACAATTTTAGCTTGTTAAACAGATAAAAAAAAACAAAAAAAAAACAGATAATGGTGTACTCAATCATCCCCAGTAGCACTCCTCTAAATCCTACACTTGTCTGCTAATTTATTCTCAGAATCATTAGGTGTACCTGTGTTTTGGGTTCTAACAATACATTAGCTGATTGTTCTTGAAACAAACAACACCTGGAAGAAGTCGATATGAGCTCACAGTTGTAAGAATTCCAAACAGTGAAACTGAGCCCAATGAACAACACCACATGTTCCAGACACAAGGGTCTTTCTGGGGCACTGACACGGGTTCCCACCTCCCGGTCCTTGGGTGGGGCTCAGGCCCAGTGAGGGAGGAACTAGACGGCAGTGAAGAGAAGGGGGGAGAGAATGGGTTGTCCACGGGTTCCTAGGAAGTTGTAGAATATTAGGGGGGTGCTAATGCTCCAGCATGGCAACCAAATACACAGCTGACAACTTTTGTACTTCTCAAACTTGATAGGGTGAGATAGAAAGAGGAGGAGGTGCATAGAGAAAGAGTAAATGGGTTTAAGTGCAAGTTAGTTTTGTTAGACATTTGTTTTCTGTCTTCAGACTGTAACACATCTACAAAATCATTTATGTGCAGGTCACAACATGTCCTGTCAAATGGAAAACACTATCTTCTACACAGGTATTTGCGTTCAAATGCTGGTGTTTTAGGCAAATAAAAAATATGTGGTGGAAAAAAATAACTGAATTTCCATTCACTGTAAATCTTACCATTCCAATATTCTGCAAAAATTGTGTTTGTACATAAATTAAAATACAATGACTTTGTCACAGGTAGCTGCTGTTACTTTGCTCCCTGCTGGTGGAAATTACACCACCACTCCTTCACGTGTCTGCCTCACTGTTGGCCTGTACTGCCCTCTAGTGGTGTATGAAACCAACTGGAAGCTTTTTTTTTTTTACATCTTTTGTCCAGCAAGCCCCCAACAATACTTATACTGTTCTCTGATCTTTGCATGCTAAATGAAGTGAACTTAGAAACACATGCAAGTGGACAAAATGAACATTTTGACCTATTCATATTTAAAGTGGGAAAATGTGTCAGGTAGGAAAACCATATAATACTGAAATGCTAAGCATCTAAAAGGAAGATACATCTAAAATGAGCTCATCTTAAACTCATCCAAGGCAATTTATATGCCTTGGATGGCCCTAAAGTGTGTAAGACATTCACAAGGCAGGGCTAAAATGTGGTGATACTTCTCTATCCTATCCACTTATTGCCACTTAAGAGAAATGTGAGAGATCCAGTTGAGGAGCTTACTCAAGTTTAAGCACATTTAAAAACAACAAATATTGACAAAATGCTTCAAAAATGGAAAACACATACCACATCCAAAACAAAAACTAGATAAATATCCAATTAAGATACTAAGGCAATTCTTACAGAGAAATTTTTAATGTGTGCCCTGATAACGGGCCATGGTCATTTGGCCCAAACCCCAACGTATGATTGTTTGCTTCAGTTAGCTCAGATTATTAAATTAGCTGGCATTATTTTAATATTGCTGCAGATACCTTCAGTGAGCTGCTGTTGGCTTGAGTTACCTGCCATTGGCTTCAGGTAGATCCCACTATCTTGAGATTGCTGCCACTATCTTTAATTAGCTGCCATTAACTTCAGTTGCCTGTTTTTAGCTTCAGTAATCTCCCATTAGTTTCAGTTGCCTCATGTTAGCTTCATTTAGCAGTCCTTAGCTGCTGTTACATTAAGTAAGCTTCCATAAACTTTGGTTATCTCCAGTTAAGTTAAATTAGCTGTGGTTAGCATAATTGATCTCCCAACAGCTTCAGTTAGCTCCCATTAGTCTCACTAGCTGGCAATAACTACAGTTAGCACATGTTTGCTTCATTTAGCGCCTGTTATCTTCTTTAGCTATCCTAAGCTTCACTTAGCTACTGTTGGCTTAAGTTAGCTTCTTTTAACTTGAGATTGCTCAAATGTGCTTCAGTTTGCTGGCATTAGCATGTTATTTGTGAGTGTGCTGATTTCCCATTCATTTTTTCACTCTGAGCAAACACCGAGGTCTGTGTGTACGCACTGTATGTGTGATTGTGTGTGTGTCTGTCAGTCAACAACAGTTGCTCACATGTAACTGACACCACACTCTAAATAGTGTTAAACACACTGAGAGAGCTGCCAAGGAGAGCACTCAGAAAAGTAATTGGTGTAGGAAAACCCTAGGTTGTGTTGTCGAATTGACTGCACTCCGAGGGTCATGACATCGTCCTGAAGGGATGGGTGTAAAATTTGAGCAGGTAGAACTCAGAAGTTGGGCACGAAAACAAGAGAAATGTTTAAATTAACTGGAGATAACAGAAGCTACTGAAAACTAACTTAAGCTAACAGCACCTAAGGACTGCTAAATGAAGCTAACATGACCTAAATGAAACTAATGGGAGATGTCTGAAGCTAACAGCAGCTAAGCAACAATAACTGCAGCTAAATTAAGCTAATCAGAGCTAAGGTTAGAGCTAATGCCAGCAAAGTAGAGTTAATGGGAGCTAACTGCGGCTAATGACATATAATTAAAAAAAGCGGCATCAATTTCAATATAATAGGAGCTAACTGAAGCTAACGACAGGTAACTCAAGCCAACAGTAGCTATGTGAAGGTAATGTCAGGTAACTGAAGCTAATCCGATCTGACTGAAGCTACTGGTGGCTAAGTGAAACTAATAATCAATGGTCAGACTCATTCCCAGTTAGGGTTGGTCTCTGCCAGGGCTGCCCTTTGTTGCCGGTTCTGTTTATAATTTTCATAGACAGAATTTCTAGCTGCAGCCTAGTGGTGGAGAGAGTCAAGTTTCCTTCAGATTCTGTCTCTGCTTTTTGCAGATGACATGGTCCTTTTGGCCTCATCGAACAGTGACCTCCAGCTCGCGTTTAGATGGTTTGTAGCTGAGTGTGAAGTGGCAGGGATGAAGATCAGCACCTCTAAATCTGAGGCCATGAATCCCATCTGGAAAAGTGTGGATTGTTCGCTTCAGGTCGGGGAAGAGTTGCTGCCCCAAGTGGAGGAGTTCAGGTATCTTGTGGTCTTGCTCATGAGTGAGGGGAAAAAGCAGCAGGAGATTGATGGATGGATCAGGTGGGAGTCAGCAGTAATGCGGATGCTATAGCAGTCCGTTGTGCTGAGGAGAGAGCTGAGCCAGAAAGCAAAGCTCTCAACTTACTGGTCAGCCCAGGTTTCAACTCTCACCTTTGGTCATGAGCTTTGGGTAGTGACTGAAAGAATGACATCACGAATACAAGCTGCCAAAATGAGTTTCCTTTATAGTGTGGGTGGACTCATCCTTAGAGATAGGGGGAGGAGTTCAAACAGTGTAGAACCGCTACTCCTCTGCGTTGAGAGGAGTAGTGAAGATACTGAGATGCTGAAATACCTGGGTTTCCCGCACTGACCCACAGAACTGAAGAAGCCTTTCGGATGAGAGGCGAAACGTCTTCAAACAAGACAAGAAGCCCAGGTGCTTCCTACAAAACACTTTGAGATTAAGATGACCTGGATGACTGAGAACCTTCACAGATATAGTGCTATGAGTTCATTTAATGGGATGAGGTCATTACCCTGGAGGATATGCTCTAGATATCTTATCACTTTGTCATTCCATGTTGTAAAGTTTATAGATTTTTTTGTTTTGCAGGATGTCAGGATTATTCCAGATAGGCGTGAGTTTGCAAGGGATGAGTGAAGACCTATTTGTTTTTAAAAATTCCACCAAGCTGTAAGGGAGGTGCTAATGTTAATACTCTTGAAGCAGCTATGTTGTCTGATAATGGGAGTAATAAAGGGCAGATCCGGAATTTGGATCTCTTTACACAATGTTTGTTAAATATCTAACCATGCTTGGTCTAATGGACTCTGCTTGATACATTTTAGGATATATTGTAGTCTATTGACCAGGTAATAGTTATGGAAATTTGGTAATTCCAAACCACCATGATCTTTAATCTTTTGCAGAATTTTTAAACTTATACATGGTGGTTTAGTTTTCCATAGACATTTGGAGATGCTAGAGTCTAATGGTTTGAACCAGGCCAGGGGACATTGGTTTGGGACCGTTGAGAAAATTTTATTAATTTTTGGCAAGACCATCATTTTTACTGTTGCTACTCTTCCCTTAAGTGATGTTGGTAGACTCCACAATCGAGTTAGATCATCCTCTATTGTTTTAATTAGGGGAATATGATTTTGCCATGTCAGATCAGACAGCCTGGCAGGGATATTGATACCTAGGCAATTAATGTTCCCTGACTGTAGTGGGATACTTAACGTACTCTGAAATTCCGAATTCATAGGTAGAACAGTTGATTTGTTCCAATTAATAGAGTAGTCTGAAATATTTGAGAATTTATTTATGAGTGTTATTCCTCTAATATTATTGTTGTGCTGAATCGCGGCTGCAAGTGGCTCAATAAATATGGCAAAAAGGGAGAGGGAGAGTGGACAACCCTGCCTGGTGCCTCTTGGAGAGGGAAGCTTGGAGAAGTTTGATCATTTGTTCAAAGACAGGCACTGGGTGAACTGCATAATAATTTGATCCAGCTTAGAAATGTAGTGAAGAGAAATTTCCAATTTACCCTGTCAAATGCTTTTTCTGCATGTAAGGAGACAACTTTGTTCTGACTGTTATAGTAATCTTTCAAATGAATTAGTCTGCATGTGTTTTCAGTGGAATCGGCCCTTGATAAACTCAGTTTGATCAGGTTGTATCATGTGAGCTGGTATTTTTTCCAGTCTTCTAGCCAGCGCCTCCTTGATAATTTTTAGATCTGCATTTCTAAATGATATTGGTTGATAGCTAGATGGAAGTGTAGGGTCTTTCTCTGGTTTGAGAAGGAGGCTAATATTTGCACAGTTCATATTAGGAGGGAGAATGGAAGTTTCCTTAATTTCCATAAGTATTCTGTAGAATACTGGTGCGAGCTCTGGCCAGAATTCTTTGTAGAATTCTGTAGGAAACCCATCTGGTCCTGGAGCTTTCCTGTTGGGCATGTGTTTAAGGGCTTCTTGAAGTTCCTCCATTGAAATGGGTGACTCCAAAGCCGTTATTTGTTCCTTATTTAATTTTGGAAGGTCAACTGTGCTCAAGAACGCATCTATGCTAGAGTTAGTTGGGTTAATCTGTGAATAATAGAAATTTTTAAAGAAATCCCTAAATGTATCATTTATTTCTTCTGGGACGCAGGTTGGTTTTCCAGTGGAGTCCTTTACTGAGGATATTGATACATTTCTTTGTTCTGTTTGAGTTGGTTTGCTAGGAATTTGCTGGATTTATTGCTATGTTCAAAGTTCTCCATGCGTAATCTCTGTAACTGAAATTGTGTTTTAGTGTCAAGTAAATCATTTAATTATAGTTTCAGTTTTCTTGACTCTCTCAACAGGTGTTCTTCTTGAGAGATGGCATGAACTAACACCAAGTCTTTAAGTTTTTCCTCTAATTCTATTTCAAGTGCTCTCTCCTGTTTTTCTTTTTGAAGAATAAGAAATTATTTTACTACGCATGAGTGCTTTTGCTGCCTCCCAAAGAACACAGGTAAGGATGTCAGGCTGGTTAATTATTTCACAGAATATTGTCCACTCTTTTTTAAAGAATTCGATAAAATCTGAGTCCCTGAGCAATGATGCATTAAATCTTCATTGTTTAGATGGTGATGTGACAATTTTTTTAGTGATTGTCTGGGTGACTGGTGTGTGGTCGCTGATAGTGATAGGGTGAATCATTGTATCAATGAATTTTTTTTTTTTTTTAATTAAAACGGCTATGCCTCTTTGTTTGGAATTATAGCTAGCAAAATATGTGTGAGGAAACTCTGATGAGCTAAGTTTATGGTTTCCTAGTTTGGGTGTGTGAGTTTCCTGCAATAGGACATTGTCTGTGTGTAAATTATTTAACTACTCTAAAATTTTAGGCCTTTTTTCAATCGATCCAATTCCGCACATTCCAGGAGACAAACCGTAATGTGTTCAAATCTAAACTAGTTTACTGAGTGTAAATTGTAACCTATATAAGAAGAGGTCTGTGTGTATGTGTTTGTGTGTGTGTGTGTGTGCGATAAATGTAAATACAAATTATAAAGCAGCACTGGGCACTGTTCAAACATTACAGTTGTGAATACGCGGTGACACATTACAACAGCAACAAGAACAGAAAAGACATGAACAGGAGGGATATAGGATAACATATATACACTGATATACAGTCACGGTCCAGGGGAAAACAGTACATTACAACGTGCATTGTGCATTTTTTTTTTTCTCTCCAAAGATAATAGAAAAAAGGAAAAATGAAAAAATGCTTAGTTACCATATTGGGTGGACGCCCTCCAAGCTGAGGAGAGGAGTGGAGTATCTTTGAAGCTTCAGCCACCAACCTCAATGAACTCACTGACACTATGACATCGTACGTCAGCTTTTGTGAGGATGTGTACACATAAACATACAGAAGTGGGGACTGGGCCCTGTACAAGCAGGCCAGAAACTAACTGACCTAGGAGATCAGGGTAGCTAAGAGGCGCTACAGTCAGAAGCTAACAAACAACTTCTCAGCAAATGACTCTGTCACATTTTGAAGAGGCCTGGAGCGAATTACCAACTACAGGAGGCCATTCCCACACCCTGTTGAAAACCTCATTGTGGCTGACGACCTGAACGGCTTTTACTGACAGTTTGAGAAACATTCATTCACACCTCTCACCACACGGGAGGTAGAACAGCTAGTCCACTGTCGTAGACAGAACCATCTGGAGTTGAACCCACTCAAGACTGGGGATGATAGTGGACTTCAGGAGAGACCCCCCAACACCACCCCCACTCAACATCCTCAACAACACATTGTCTACTGTGGACACCTTCAGGTTTCTGGGATCCACAATTTCTCAGGACCTGAAGTGGAACTCGCGCTTAGGCATTGTCCGGAAGAAGGCCTAGCAGAGGTTGTACTTCCTATGACAGCTCAGGAAGTTTAACCTGCCTCAGGAGCGGCTGTTCACCTTCTACACCGCTATCATCCAGTCTGTCCTCTGCACTTCCATCACTGTCTGGATTGCACCATCAACCAAACAGGACAGGAACGGACTGCAATGGACAATCAGGTCTGCAGAGAGGATCATCGGGACCGACTCCAGGACCCTTACTAGTCCATGGTCAGGAAACGGGCAAGTAGCACTCTGCGAGCCCCTCACACCCCGCACACAAAGTATTTAAACTTTTCCCCTCTGGTAGGTTTTACAGAGTGCTGTACGCCAAGACCACGCGACACAGAGACATTTTGTTCCCCTGGGCTGTGGCTCTGATGAACTCCTACCAGTCACAGAGCGTCAGGAAACTTCTTTGCAATAATTTTCTACCTCATATGCATATTTGCACATCTCTTTATTGTATCTACTGTTTGAAATACATACTCCTTATAATTGCACTAATCATCTCCTACGTTGCAATGGATATTGGATATCAATTTTTTGTATTTTGTACTTTGAAAGCAAAGTTGAACCAGAGTCAAATCCCTTGTTTGTATGCAAACCTGGCAAATCAATCTGATTTTGATTCTGACAAGTAAGTCACCACCTGTTTGTAAGGAGCAGCAACAATCCACACATACATTAACACACCAAGGCTTAGCCTTCAGGGGTAATTGAGGATTCAACATCTTGCCGAAGGGCAGTTGAACACTATGACTGCTGGACCTGAACTTGTTTTTACATAAGGATTCACTTGTCTTTCCTGATCTCTCCTCATCTCCTGTTACCTGGGAATAGTGAGAACAATGCTTCTTCCTGTTTTGGTTCCCTAATAAGCACTGACATGCTTCCTTTGTGCACTTTTTTGTATACCGTGTGGCAGCATGAAAAGGAAGGGGTACAGGGAACCAACCGAAAACCCTGATGGTGTAATTTTTCCTCATTGTATTGTGCAATATATATTAACTTGATAATGACATTAAAGTAAAGTTATTTATTTCCTGTTTAAATTTCTAAAAATCCGTCTGAAACATATCAACTATCTTTACACTCACAGTAATGATAATTCTAGACATTATAATCACATGTTCCTGTTGGTCTTTGCAGCACCACCTGAAGAAGCTGGAGGGATGCCGGATAGACTTCAACTAGACACAAGAGGAAGCGTCAGGGGAAGATCCCAGAAGAAGGGAACCGACAGGCAGTGGAAAAGTTTGAGGAGGGCAAAGAACTGGCTGAAAGGAGCATGTTCAACTTTCTGGAGAATGTAAGAACAGACTGATTGGAAAAATAAAAAAAAATGTACCAATAGGTTCTATTAAATTTGATCCATTTGGAAAATGAAACAAGACAACTAAATCTAAAAAACGTGCACATCTACAAAACTTAATGTGACACATAAAAGTGGTTATAGTATTTAATTGTTATTGCTATGACATGTTGACACGTTTCAAAACTACTCATATAGAAACTGATAAAGAAGATAAAAAATGAAACAATACTACCTGAGTGGTCCGAGGCAGTCTTGAAATCACTTTCACTGTAGACAGTAAAGGTTTTTGCCTGAGAATGACTGTCTAGTTTGTCACTATCCTGGAACAGATACTTTTTTAATAATATATATAAGAGTCCTGACACCAGAGCAATATCTAATTGTTCATATTGTTCTTTGTATTTTAACTATTAGGAGATGAAAGGGAAAAAAATCCTGCTCTGAATACATGCTGTGTTTAGGACCTGAGTACTTATGAGATGCTTGATAAATTTCAGGACCAAAGTTTCAGACCTCATACCCAACACAACACACAAGTTGTAATTTCATTTCACTTTTTCAAATTCAATTTAGATCTCCGTAGCCACTATCAAACACACTGTATGAAAGGCTCAACGACTTCAAGCACCACGACATTTTCTTTGCTTTGCCTGATGAAATAAATGTTTTTTCCTCCATGCCGGCGATAGACGAAGCTGGATTCTGTTGGGGTACAGGGCACAACGGATATATTATTTTGTCTATATTTTATAATAATTATCAAAAATAGTTATTAATTAAATTAAATTAAAGAATTTAATTTGCATTAGATCAACTCTGGCAGAAAGGAAAGGATAGCCAATTCAATTAATAAGCCTTATAAAATCTACTAATCTGTGAATTTCTGATTAATAATTTAACTTAATAATTGCAACCAAAATGACCTCATTAACAGGTAGTTGGTGGTCTTCATAGTGCAGAGGTTGGCAAAATTCACTATTGTGTGTGTGAGAGAGAATAAAAATGGCTCCTGAGACTGAAGGATGTTACACAAAGGCAAAATGTCAGAAAGCTGTGTCACTGTCAGACCACATCTTCCTTTGTTACAGGGGTCTCAGACCATTTGCTGGCTTAGAAACCTGCATGTGTTAAAACAGTGTTGTGTTTGTGTAAAGATGGGGTGCCAGGTTAGAAATAAGATGGTCAGTTGCATGCAAGACCCTGAGTCTGTATGAAGCTAACTAATCTTAACTTAGAACTGTTGATGAACCACCCATCAATAACCTGACTACAGTCACCACAACATATTACAACAATGCAACAATCAAATACTTTCTGTAATTGGAATCAGTTGCTGTTCTGTGCTTAGCTGAGCTATGGTGTACTAGGCCCAGGTCAACATTACCAGTCCATGGAAACAAAAGGAATGTCCTTTTGTCTGGTGTCCATGGAGGGTTATTCAGGCTGGAAGGTTTGAAATTCCAGCCAATTTGAGTCCTTGCTGTGCCGTCTTAGTAACGCCGGATGGCTCCTTACATAGTTAGCACTTGTGTAGTAACTTTCTGAGGCTCCTGTTACTTAAAGGTTAGCCTTCAGGTTCTGCTGTAGCTGCTGATCTATGAGCTTGTTGATCCTCAGAAGTCCCTTGTGCCTGGTGGGAGGAGATCTCTTTGAGCCAGAGGCAAAAAGGAGAACAAGAGCTCAGCAGCTCCACATCTGTTGGCGTTTCCCTGGAGAAAGAAAGATGGAAGGGTGACTGTAGATTTTATATATCTGCTGGCAGATGACCAAATCATTGGGTGGACTGACACTGAGGTGTGGATAACTGTGGGTTGGAAGTTCCTCCCTAGAACAATAGGCCATGATGTCAGTTTGAATGTCAGATGAATGACCTGATGTGTGGGTCTGAACAATTCATTATATTTCAGTTCGTCTAACTGTTCCTTCATCACTGAAAAATGACAGTTATAACTGACAGTTTTGACAAAATTCTACTCAAACTGTGCTGAATGTATTCTAAACTGCTGTGTTGAACATGTGTATAAAGAATTCATGTTTCAAAATGTGCAACATCATTGGAGCAACATCTATACTTAAATCCACAAAAATCTGGGATATTATGGAATTACTAGTGCCCCTGTTGTATATTTCACCACTGTGGCATATATTTTGGGTCAGCACTGTAGCGCAAAAACTATTCAAGGCTGTTTTTTATTCTTTTTGCACACTAGTACATGTCTGTGATATGTGTAATTCTTTGATTTCCACCACTTTTTGAAATCACAATTGTCCACCAGGTGGCATCTTTGATTTACAAATATTTCAGCTGTGTCTCTGTTACTTTGGGTCCAATCTAAACAATACAAATTGTTCAGAAGGTGATATACTTTCAAGGTGATACTCTGAGATGCCGCTTGCTGTGTTTCTGTCTTTACTGTGGCTGCCATACATCAGTCATTGTTAGGCATATACCCTTGTGGCCGTGAGTGGAACGGAGTAGACTCATTGAAGCATTGAAGTGTAGCACAATCTCTTGAGTTCCCTACATTGCTGGAAACCATTTGTCTTTCACAGGTGTGTGGAGGTGTACCACCTCAAGGCGGTCATTCAGTTTCACTTTTTTTCATGGCAGGATATCAACAGCCAGGGGGCAGCCCAAGGAAGAGTTGAAACCAAAGCCTATCAGGAGCAGCTTTGAGCTTCTTGAAAACAGTCAACACTCTTACTCCTTGCTCAAATCCACCGGTATATGTTTGTCTGATTGTCTATGGTTTTGCTTTCTATCCAGTCATTTTCTCTGTCATCCCTATCTTCATGGTCTGCCTTGAGTTGTCGTGTATTCATTTATTTATTTATTTTTGTTGTTATTCCTTACAGAAGTCCAGAACAACCACACAGTCAATAGAAAAAGTAGGTATTACTTCTTAGTGGTTAAGTGTATGGCTGTCACCATTTTCACTGTTATTTGTGATTTACTCTGTGTGCTGTCTTTCATCTGTCACTTATGTCTCTCATTTGTGAATATAATGTGGCTGGATTACATGTAAGCCTCAAATCTAAGTCATTGTGTGTTTCTCCACTCACAGCTGCTTAATAGTAACACACACTGAGAAGCAGACACGACACACAGTCTTTTTGAAGCTGAGAAACAACTTTATGTACTGCATTTAATGTTGAATTCTTTACAGAATACAACAGGTCTAATGCTATCAATTAACAAAGCTGTGCAATTACAGTAGAGTTTTTTTTTTAGTGGTAACATGTGTACATACATTCAGTTAGCAATGAAAAAAAAAAAATTCTGTTAGCAAATATTTAAAAGGGCTTTCAGTAAAAGGGCTCAGTGCTATGAGTTTGCAATTGATCTTCATGAGGGCGTGCTCTGAATCTTAGTTCCTCTACCCTTTGTGCCTGCTCATTTTGTGTAGAAGTTAATTGTGCAGAGTTATATATGGCACCAAACACCCCTCTTCAGAGCACAAATAGAAAGTGCCTGACATCATGACACTGCTACCACCACTAATGTATTGGGTTAGTTTATTCAGATTTTGCAGTTTAACATGTAAACGGGAATATTCCCATTACTCCTGTGCATGTCAACACGTTACTCGGAATATTGCCTTAACTACAATATGGATCTTTATCAGATTATTCTGTGCAGGTAAACATAGTCAGTATCTCTGACTAGACTAGGTTTTTTCGAGCCAGCTCACACAAAGACATCGGCTACATCCAAAGTGCTGTTCAGACTTCACTCTGTAATGTCCCACAACAGGACATTTATTTTCACAGCACTGTACAGACAGCAAACATCAATTATACAACTATGAATAAACATATACAATAAGAAAGAATCAGTACACACTGTATACAGTAAACACTTCTGGTAATCACCGGGGTCTACAGAACTTTTCCCCACAAATACAAAAGCCAGTCACTGTCTATTTTATAAATGCTACTGCTGTCAATGATCCAGTTCTCATGCAAACATTGTTCAAAATGTGAACACAATGTAACATTGAATGTTATTGATGTTTCACAACCAGTAACACTGTGAGCCACTTCCAGCTACAGGCTAACAAGTTAATATCTGAGACCAGTTTGACAGAAGATCAAATGTCACATTCTGACTGAATCTCCCATGTTTCCTCTAACACTCTTTAGCCATCTTGATGCTGACTAATCTTTCAGTGTTAAACCTAACACATACAGCAATGTTAGGGGTTACCTGTGAGTCACTGATCCACAGTTTCTCAGTGAGAGAAAAATAGATCTGCTTCCTGCATCTTTTTAGGGTTTTTCTAACTTATGATTTGGGAAAGCCTTATTAAATAAAACATTAGTAATGGCAGAGGTGAGGTAATGTGATGTTTTCATCTAATCTCAGAGCTATCAACAGGATCAATCTAGATGATGATTTAATTTGTATTCACTTTAACTGACAAATATGTCTTATTCACCGTTGCCCCCCAAAAAAGTAAAGCCGTTATCACTAGATAAAATTGCCACCTTTGAGTGATATGATAAATGTTTTGCAGAATAATGACAAAGTACTTCTAAGTATTCCAGTGATGGAGCAATTGAGTCACTAAGCTAATTTGTAAGTTTATTCTACATTCAGACACACATTAGTTCCGTACTTGCATACCCTTTTTTTCATCCATAGAATTCTAAAATAGATACACTGAAACTTCCAATTTATGTAATGTAATTTAAAATAAATATAGCCTCTTATGTTGTTGATGACGTGGTCAAATGTACATGTACTTTTTTTTTTCTGTATATCAAGAAGAGTTGGAATACTCCTTGTTCGGGAGAATAGTACGACCATTCTAAAATACTCCTGGATCATGTCATCCCGGCGCTCAGAAAGCATGTTCCTATCGCAGGCATTTCTTACAATGGCGACAAAGGAGACGGTTAACATAAAATTCGTGCATTTTCCCCCTTGGCCTACATGCTGGGTTTAAA
Organism: Mola mola; assembly: GCA_001698575.1. Classification (NCBI taxonomy): domain Eukaryota; kingdom Metazoa; phylum Chordata; class Actinopteri; order Tetraodontiformes; family Molidae; genus Mola; species Mola mola. Next base: position 135,999 of record KV751341.1, on the reverse strand, counting down.
ACCCAGCAAGTAGTGGTATCAACCGCTACTCGCCCCTTCTGGGCGTGGTGAACGTCAAAGGTGAACTTGGAGACATCGTGAGCATTAGATACAACACCGTACATTACTTGCATGTGTCAAAGAAACCGGTCTGTGCCATTCTGTTTTACAAAGACACTGCGGGGGCGATGGACTCTATCGTGATCGTCGAGGAACCTGATAGAGAGAACAGCTTTTTTTTTTCCAAAAGAAAGATTCAGGTAGTCTGTTTACAAGTTTATTTTTTTTCAATTTTACAGTTCAGACTGTACAGAGGTAGGTACATTCATCACATAGAGGTAGGTACGTTTAAAAAAAATTACATTGATCAATAAAGTAATACAAAAGACGTACATTCATCACATGTTCACAGTTTTTTTTTCTGGTTTCAGTAACAAAAAAGCAAAGTGCGGCGTAACTACATTATTTACCTTGGAGGGTGCTACAACGCACCGATCGCTGTACGTCCATTGAACCATAGCCACTTTTTGATTGAGGAAAGTAAGTAGTAGGTGATTACGTACTTATCTGAAAACAGGTAGCTAAAGAATTCCTCGGGTTCGCTGATGAGAGACGTCAGACACATTTTCACTGTGTGCATTACTGCCTCTTTGCCTCAACAAATGTCTTTTTGTTTGTTCGACACAGCTCCGGCGTTGGTGGGACAAGATGTTGAGACAGAAAGGTTTTTGGTACAAAGGTATTTTCTGGGGTAAGGTTCCCACACCATATCTTGAACTTCTTAGCAGGCGTTACAGTAGCGAAAAAGGTCTTTCTTTGTTTTTACAGAATTTCCTCACAGGTCACGCGTACAAACTCTATCGGAGTTGCTGCGGCCTGTTCAGGATCCTTCTGTTCTCTGACTGTCTCAAGGACTTACAGAGAGTTAAGGGGAGGGGAGGACTCTGTGAAGGAGGACTACATGCCGAGAATTTAATACTGAAGATGTTACTTCCACGAGGGTCAGAAACTGTACTGAATTTATTTTGGCATCTACATTTTTGAAGTCATCGCCCTGATGCCTCATTGGATGACATTCAACGCCACTTTAAACATGTCATCACTTGTCTCAAGGACTTACAGAGAGTGAAGGGGAGGGAGGGGTTATGAAGGAGGACTAAATGCCGAGAACTTACTGCTGAAGCTGTTGCTTCCACGAGGGTCAGAAACCATACTGAATTTATTTTCGCATCTAAATTTTCAAAGTCTCTGCCCCCATGCCTCATTGGATGACATTTAACGCCGCCTTACCGTGTCATCTCTTATGTGTATGGTTTTCAAAGTAACTTTCATTGGATGACATTCAAACTGTCACGGTCTGGGGTTTGTTGTAGTTTTTGTTTTGGGTTTTCTTGTTGTGTCCTCCTTCCACTCCCCCCTCCCTCTTGTGGTGTTTTTCAGCGTGTGTGGCAGGAGACGTGGCTGGCCAACTTTCCACCTTCCCTGGTCTACAGTGGAGGCACACCTGGTTCTCATTGTTGGTAATCAACCACTCCATAAAACCCTGGTCATCACTCCATCACTTTGCCAGATAATTCAGGTTCTGCCCGTATGTGCCTCGCTGTGTTTCTTTGTTTTTGTCGCCAGTGTGTAAGCTGCCACCCCTTCACTCTTCGCCAGCCTCCCCGTGGTCAGCCGATTCCCGTCTCCTCCGCCGAGTGTTTGGAGAGCTGGATCTTTTGTGTACACCTATTCTTGCTGAACTGCCAGGGTTCATTAAACCTTTTAAAACTGTTCGCCTGTGTCTGGCTCCGCTGCTATTGGTCCATGTTAACTGAACGTAACACAAACCCCGCCTTACCATATCATTGCTTGCGTATAAGGTTTTCAGAAATACTCATTGAATGACATTCAAACCCTGCCTTGCCACATCATTACTTATGTATATGCCGACACCCACCCCCCCCACCCTTGAGCCCAGTGACCCCGGTCTAGGTCAAAGGTCAACCTGTCAAAAACATGACGAATGGTGGATTATATCTCTCTCATGTTCCATGCATTTGCCTTTGGACAAAATGATTGATGAAAAACTTGCTTAAAGGTAAGATGAAATGTTGTTGTGCTACCTTCTAGTGTAGGATGGCCATACCATAACCAATGAAATGCACAAAATAAAACAATGTTTTGTCTTTTTTTTGTTTATCTTCTTAATAAATAGGTACAAAGACAGATATTTCTCAGATGAACTCAAGCCACAAATCCGTGGGCTCCTTTTTGATGTCCTGGTTGGCGCTGCTGGACTGCAGGAGGATAATGCTGAAGCGGAGAATCACAATGGTGAGGCAAGCAGATCTGAGCCTCCTGAAAATGTACCAAAAGCTGGATCCCTGTGTGCCAAGTATACTGATATATTGGATGATGGTTCTAAGTCCCGCAAGCCACCATCAGCGCAGATGAACCTCTACCTATCGGAGCCAGTTATCCCACAAAATCTATCTTGCATTCTCTCGCACTGGCAGCAACAATTATTTTCTATTTTTCTACAGGAAGGTTTATGTATTTTTAAACTAAGTTAAGTTGTGTCTGTTAACAGACTTTAGAGTGAATGTAATGTTGTACATGGTGGTGCAGAGCGTTTTATTTTATTTTTTATGAAATTGTATTTTCCACAGGAAGATAACAGTTACAAGTTGAGTCTAGAACTAAGTATGTGGAATGTTGCATATTTCTGCAAATAAAAGCATTGTCAATTCATGATTGAAATGGTTGAAAAAGGTCATTAACTGCCTACAACAATTGGAGAAGGAAGGAGTCATCAACTGTCCCACTTACTATAGACTGTATCTGGGAGATTGTATACGATGCATATATGGCCTTCCCAAGATCCACAAGGAAGGTACCCCGTTAAGACCCATTGTCAGCAGCATCAACTCAGTTTCTTAAAACACACCAAACATCTCACAACTATAGTTTCACCTCTTGTTGGCAATACTCCACACCACATCCAGAATTCTAATGACTTCACCAGCAAAGTTCGGGACCTCAGGGTGGCACCAGAGGAAACATGGTCTCCTATGATGTCAGCTCACTTTTCACATGCATACCCACATCCGAAGCAGTGGTAACAGTCCAGAAACAACTAATGCAAGACAGTACTTTGGACCTTATAACCAACTTCAACCCGGAACAAATCTGTAATTTGTTGGACTTATGCCTATCCACCTCCTAGTTCAAGTACAACGAATGTTTCTACAGACAGAAGCATGGCTGCACCATGGGCTCCCCAGTGTCTCCTATTGTGGCCAACCTCTACATGGAGGAAGTGGAAAGTAGGGCACTGAGCTCCTTCAAAGGAACAACACCGACCCATTGGTTCAGATATATGGATAACACCTGGGTCAAGATCGAAACCCAAGAGGTAGAAGCCTACATGGAACACCTTAACTCAGTAGACAGCAACATCAATTTCACAAGAAAGGGTATGAAAGAGAACAGGTTTCCTTTCCTGGACTGTGCGATACACCTTGAGAAGGACGGAGGACTCAACATTGAAGTCTACCGGAAACCTACTCACACAGACACAAGCTGGGAGTTATTAAAACCCTACATCACCAGGCTGAAAATGTTCCCACAAAGACAGAGGGGAAGTCTAAAGAACACAAACACATCAAGACAGCATTAAAAACCTGTGGATACCCTAACTGGGTGTATGTCAAATCCACTAAGCACTCCGCGAACAACACCCAAACAACACAGGAAGATGAGAGGAACAAACGCCACAACGTTGTCATTCCGTATGTGGCCGGGGTGTCAGAGAAATATAGAAGAATTTTCTTTAAGCATAACATCCCAGTTCAATTCAGGCCCTGCAACACTCTGAGACAAAAACTGGTTCACCCTAAGGACCAAACTCCCAGACACTCACTTAACAATGTTGTTTAGGCAGTCCAGTGCAGTGAGGAGTGCACAGACTTTTACATCGGGGAGACCAAACAACCTCTCCACAACGCATGGCTCAACAACAAAGAATCAGCTTCCCCGGCCAGGACTCAGCAGTCCACTTACACTTAAAGGAGAAGGGACACTCCTTTGAGGATGAGAATGTGCATGTGCTGGACAGAGAAGATATATGGTTTGAGAGAGGAGTAAAGGAGGCCATCTATGTCAAGCTGGAACAGCCATCACTTAACAGAGGTGGAGGCCTCACACATCATCTGTCTGCCACATATAATGCAGTTTTGAAATCCCTCCCCAGGAAACTTAACCACCATTCACATCTTGGCTTATGTGATCCCAGCGACTCACATGATGACCAGGGGGGAGTGACAACCCAACTGATTGTGGGTGGATCAGGGTCACACAGATTGGAGGCGGGGCATTGTACCCTTTGCCCACTACCCTGAGTGACAAGGATCCTTCGCAAGGTTAAATACTGGGAACTCCCTACCAAATAGAACTAAAGAAGCCTCTTGGATGAGAGGTAAAATGTCTTCAAGAAACTATAAGTAGTTCAGCTGAAAGACCAAGATTCTTCGCAGACTGTATTCTTTATTGTTTGCTGCAGAGTCAATGGTGTTGACCCAGCCATGCTGCTGTTATCTCTATTACTCTGAGCCAGAGAGTGAGCAAGGCTTCAAGGAGGATGACATTGTCGTCCTTTCCAACCACGTGGATGAGGACTGGTACAAGGGCATGATTGAGTCCGGCTTTTTCCCCATAAACTACGTGAATTCATCGTCCCTCTGCCTCAGTGTAAAGCAGCACCCAGAGCCTCTACACTCCCTTATTCTGTCCTCAGCTTCTCACACGTCTGAGAATGCGCAGGGCCTAAGGCTGAAATCATGTTCGTTCTTCTCTCTTCAAACCAACCCAGAGTGGTCGCAGTTTTGTCCAACACCAACATAAGATCAACTGACCCTGATTGCATGTTTTTTTGTTTAGTATTTATGAATCTGAAGTCAACTTAAACCGAAGCCATTAACTGGGACACTCATCCCAGTTGGTCTGACTAACGTGAAAAACTCCAGCAGTTGTCAAACTTTACTGCTGAGCTTCATGCCTGCACTGTTAATCACTACATATACTGCGTGTGCATTTATTTACATTACGCAGCCAACTGAGCACATATTTTTAGCCCATTACATTGTCATATTTAATCCACAACATCAGTTAACCTTCTCCACACAGTCATGGATGGAGCTGTCATGGACATTTTGCCCTTTTGTATATCCTTAATCAAGGGTTAAATCATCAGCTCAATGATTAAAGAATTGGTTCATCCAAAGTATCCAGATAGCGTTGGTTTTCTCCATTTTCACCCAACAACACTCCATTGATGAATGGAAACTCATCTGTAGAGGCACAATTCAGAAAAATTAAAAAAGTACTGTCACAATCCACTCCTGGTTTTCCCCTCTACCAACCCACTCTACCTGCCTGCCTTAATCAACATCATTAGACTCACCTGTTCCTCCCAGCTGTGACTAATCACCCAGCCTCCTCTTAACCAGCTCTTCCACACACTCTCTGCCAGATTGTAGTGGCGTCATGCACTACATTCCAGCACTCATTCCCGGACGAATCTCCTGTTACCTGCCCTACCTTCTGCTCCTGACCACGTCTCCTCGTCTCTGCCCCGGTAACCTGACCTGTCTCTGAACTCTGCATCTGCCCGTTCTCTGTCTGTCTGTCTGTCTGTCTGTCTGCCTGCCTGCAATCTGCCCAGACTTCCTATCCGGACACTCGGTTCCCATTCTCAACGTAGACTGTGCTCGCCAACCAGGCTTCCTGATTATCGTCCATTTGGACTCGTGAACTTTGTTAATAAAGTCCTGATTTGTGCCAGTCTAGGTCTGTTCTGTTCTTGGGTCCACTCTCACACCCGTTACAAGTACAAGGAAAATAGATGTTTTAATGCAGGTGAACTGATCCTTTCAAAAATTAAGAATTGATGACTGTATGTTTGAGACTCCCACAGTTTGTCATTCAGCTTTAAGAATCAGTACGACTACTGTTCATTTACTGTTTTTCTATTTTAAAATCAGTTCATTTTCTATTATCCAAACACAGTCCTCACTGCTCTGTGTTCATCATACTTTGTGAGGCATGCACAAACTCAAGTATATGTTAAGTTTATTACCTTTCTCTTGTCTTTGCGGTTGTTTAAGAAGCCATCATTTCTATCTGCACTAAGTACAATATTTCATCAGGGCATGCTCTGATTCTTATATATTTTTTTCATTCATTCATTTTCTACCGCTTATCCCGTTAGGAGTCGCGGGGGGGGGGGCTGGAGCCTATCTCAGCATCTTGGGGCGAAGGCGGGGTACACGCTGGATGAGTCGCCAGTTCATCGCAGGGCTTACATATAGAGACAAACAACCATCCACACTCACATTCACACCTACGCGCAATTTAGAGTGACCAATGTTTTTGGAATGTGGGAGGAAGCCGGAGTACCCGCAGAGAACCCACGCAGACACAGGGAGAACATGCAAACTCCACACAGAAACGTCCTGACCCAGAATCGAACCCAGGACCTTCTTGCTGTGAGGCGACAGTGCTAACCACTGCACCACTGTGCTTATATATATATATAATACTCATAAAATGAACTGCTGTGTCAATTAAAGAAGGTCAAGAAACACCAACAGTCAACTTATAAAGCTGCACTAATCAGTATTTTTCTATCAACAGTGGATCAACTGAGTACTTTAATGTGAGGGGTGTGGCTTGTAGTGTTGACTCTGCAGAGAATTTACCAGGTGTTATCTGGATCCCCTTAGCTCTATGAATCACCTCTCAGTTCATTGCTTTTGGATTCAAAATGTGTGTTTCGGTTCAGTGTCACAGCTGTGATCAGCATGTTTCCCACATACCTGCCCAGTATCAAATCAAATTTTTAAAAAAAATCTAATTTTATTTCTATGGCCAAAAATCAGAAATTACAATTGTCTCATTGTGTTTTCACAAAATGTACAGATGTGACACCCTCAGCCTTTGGGCACTCGAACTGCGTGAGGAAAAACCTAAAAAAAACCCTGAATAGGGAATAAGAAACCTCAGGAAGAACCACAGGGGAGGGATCCCTATTCCTAGGATGGACAGATGTGCAATAGATGTCACTTGTACAGAACACAACATGACAATAACATAAGTAAGGATGTAGGAGTTCATGAGTCTAGAAATCCAGATGTATGAGAAATCTCTTGACTTAAAAGTAGGTGTAGTCTGTTGGTCAAGGAGTCAAAGTGGTCCATGTATCAGTTTTGTGTGTTGCTTATGAAATCTGTAAATCCAAAAGTGTATATAGATCCAGAGGTAGAGTTGTTGATCCAGAAACAGGTTTAGTCTCTTAGTCCAGGGTTTGTTGTAGTCCATGTATCCAGATTGGAGTGTTGTGGGATTAAGTCAGTGAGTCAAAGATTATGTCAAATCTAATTCCAGGGGTATGTGAAGGAGAGTGATCCAGACACAGGTATAGTCTGTCAATGTAATCAATGGATCCAGATTTTCGCTGGGGAATCCAGTTTATGATCCAAGTCACAAGATCTTCTGTCCTAATGTGGGGAGCAGGTGTCAGGCAGGACCACAGCAGCAGCTCCCACCGCGACCTTGAAAACCTTCAGGGTGATAAAGCACAAACACACTGGGGAAGAAGTAATGTTAGTGTCATTTTTTTTTTTTTAGGATGTCGACAATTAGAAAAGCAGAGATGGAGTCAGAGTAAGAGGGAGAGGAGAAGAGAGGAGCTTAGTGAATCATGGAGTGTTCCCCCGGTAACCTAAACATATAGCAGCATTAGCTGAGCCACCTTGACGTAGATCTCTGACCCACTTCATCCCTTTTCTCTCTCTCAGTTCAACCCACTCAGAGCAGGAGGCCAGAGAGAAGTATTCACTTCTCTGTAGCTTCTAACTACATCTCTGTGGTTTGAAGATAAGTTAAATCAAGTGTGTCATTTGTTAAAGAGGCACTTTCTAGTGAGTAGCCCTCTTCTAATGGAGAAAGCTAAGAAGAAGATAGAATAAGATAGGATGACCAGGTCAAACCACACACGCATGCAAAGTAGCCACAAATGAAACATTTAATACCTAAAGAGGATTTTTAAGACCAAAGCACTTTCATGATCTACATGAACTTAAATGATCTAGGACATTAATATTAGCTGGCTGAATATGTGACAAATGAATGGCGGCACATTGCTAAGTTTTTGCTGCTATGTAAATGAGCAACATTTTACTCCGCTGTAATATGTAATTGTAGTTGTCTGATGTTAAGCTTGTTGTGAAGCTCTGCCATCTAGTGGACAAATTAAAACTGGTAAATGTTGCTGTGAACAAACCCTGGAAGGCCAAAATGTCTAAAATATTAGACAGAAAAAATGTAAGTGCAAGGTAAATTCATCAGCCACGCTGTCAAATTGTCATCATCCTTCACAGTAGAAGGACTATTACTTTAACCTCAATAGTGATTCTCAGTTTTCTTGTGGAATGAGGAATTATTAAATTTCAGATGAATTTACAGAGTTTAAAGTTTAACCTCCATAGATGTCGGTTTGGTTGCTGTCTAGGTGGGTCTGCTCATTTTACTTGGTCTATACCTGATAGAAATGTTGGCCAACCTTACAAAAACATTAACACTAACACAAACATTGTTCTAAACCAGAATGTGACCTCAGACCTTGATCAGTGTAGGCTGTGGTTCAGTGACATTCATCCTTTCTGCAAAACATTTCACTGCTTTTCATATGATGCATGTTTTTATTTAGAACTATGATCACAGTGTTTGACATTCCACTGGACGATGGTGGACACTGTGTCACTGCTGTGCTCAGGTCAGTCTTGTGACTCTATACTTTTGTCCTCTCTCTTCCTCCAATAGCGGACTTTGCTTGTTTCCCTGATGTCCTTATCCTTATGTCCTTAGTATCGAGCTGAGAGGAATTGTCGTGAACTGAATGTCTTTTTTCCCTCTCTCTTTAAGTGCTCTGATTCTTTGTGACCCACCATCCCCAGATGAATACCTTGTCACTTTGAAATCATATGAACGTGCTAATTAATATATATATATTGCACTTTAGAAACTACCTTATGGGCATACACCTTTGTTTACTTTTTCCTCTCCTTTCTTGTCTGTGTTAAAACATTTGGAATTACTATCATATCAGTTAAATGTAAATTTCAAATGGCAAAAAGATTTATTTTTCATCTTTTTTTTTTCTGTACAATAATGAACCCACCACCTCAGTTATTGTAAAGCAAACTGAAAAAAGAACTATCACATCTTTAATTGGATTGAGATAGTATGTGGAAAATACCTTATAAAATTAATTCCAGCAGTATGTAGTTGTGCTGGTAGCCCTGTATGTAGAAAGTCCCATCACAGCCTGCATTGGTAAGTTGTCTGTAGCCTGCAGCGCTTATTCTCCTAACAGTCATGTATTCAGTGAAAAACTACCAGTGAAAAGGATGAAACAGGTTCACTTGCCATAAACCGAAAGGCACAGCCATTTCTTAACCTCATTGCTGAGAAAACTGGGCTTTTAAACTCTCAAACATTGTTTTAAAATGTTTTCTGATCTCTTTAAATGTGGCATTGAGGCAAACCCAACATTTTTTCCTTGTTCACCCTTTGTCTGGATAAATTCAGAATGTCAGCATTCCACAGTTCCAATTCCATTTGTACTAAAACAACTGGGCTGTAAATATGTGGGTGCAACTATCAAAACAGCTCCTGCTAATATCTCCATTAGTAAAATGAGCTGGTTGATATACAATATACAGCCCTTTCACGACTGGGATGGAATTTATCTAGTCATCCACTCTGTGCAAAAGCCATTTTCAAATGAAATAGGGGAAACACAGGAGTTAACATCCATCAATTATCTGTCACCACTTGCAGGATTGCAGGGGACTGGAGCCTTTCCCATCATCATTGTACAAAGGCAGTACACCCTGGACTAGTCGCCAGTTGATCACAGGGCAGACATATAGAGACAAACAACCATGCACCCTTACACTCACATTTACAGGCAATTTAGAGTAAAGCACATGTGCCAAACACACAGAGGGAACCCACACAGAATAAATACTGTGCCACCCTGTCAGGAACCAGGTCTGGGGGATCCAAAAATGCAGAGTCCACAGGGAGCGTTCTAATTCGATAGTCATTTTATTTACAGAGATCAAAGCCAGGAATTCAATCTAAGCGAAGGTACAGGTAAGAATCAGGCAAACTTGGAATCGGGAAACAAAAACAAGATCAAAACACAAAGAACTCACGAGGAATAAATGCTGGACCACTCACGGGGAAGATATGGTAAGACAATCTGGCACAGGAGGAAGGGAACACAGGGATTAAATACACAAGGGTGAGGTAGACAATTGGACACAGGTGGGATGCATTAGGGAGAGGGAATAATCAGACACACTTGATGGACAACGCTTGACAGGACATGGGAAGTAAGACACAGACAGAACTTCAAAGTAAAACAGGAAACACCGGATGACCCTAACAGACAAACACTTGACACTAGCAGGTCCTGGCACACCCCAGGACTTACCAATGATACATTCCATTCAGGTTGTGTAACTTGGCTCACTGGAAAGGTTCTGTTACACTAAATGGGCCACAATCTTAGTTTCATCCTGTTTATCTACTCATGTCAGATTGTGTCAGTGCGACTGCTGTAAACAATGGTGTTTGGTGGTCAAAAAGTTGAAAATAATTGCTTGTCACAGTTTGAAGAGCTTTACAAGTCCTGTATGCTTTGGCCCAAAATCTCCAATATGGTCTCATACTAATCTATCAGAGATAATAAAAGATTAGTCATGTGGTTCTCAAGAATATTGCTTGTGTAAGAAATAGACATTGATGTTTTATTATCTCACAACCAATGCAGTCTATGTTGATAGGCATTATTTTTTACCAGGGAATAGCAAACAGAAATCTTGGGAGCCACACTTTAAATGATCCCCCGTCCTCAGTAATCAGTGTCTTTAAAGATTATCACCCAATGTAACACACTGCACACAGCATATCCATAATACACAGAGTTCACTATATCCAAAATTTTCATGTTAAGGTAAACATTGAATGGGATGAATAACCAAACCAGAGAAATTATAAATCATTGGCCATTGATCAGGCCAAGTCTGAGAAATGACTCATTCACGAAGGTAATATTCAGTTTGTTAAACATTTTTACAGAAAGCTTACTGGTCATTTTAGAGGCTGTAGTTTCTGTGTTTGCAGAGTTGTAATGCAATACACTGGAAGGTTTTTAAACTTTTGACATTTGATATTATTGCTGATCCAAGATCCACGATGCTCCTCTAGTGTTGAAAAAGTGCACTTCTGAAATTGTTCTGTATAAAAAAAACAATGTTATTGTTGACGCTAACACTTGAACTTATTAAAAAATAAATCACTTCTGTTGTGTTACAGCAAAGGTTGTATGGCTATGATCAAGTACATTTAAGGGAGAAAATAGCTTCTTTTTTCAAAAAAAATGTGAACGTCAATAATTTAATAATATTAATATTACAATTGCTGAGGAACTTGCATTTCAAAGTGAGATCCATTGGTCTAGTGTTTGCAGACTATATCCAGACCTCAGCACTCCTCTGCTTGGACCCTCTGATCTCCCCTTTGTTTTTCAGAGGCTGTTTCTCACTTTTGTGGGAGTCTGTTCTCTTTGGTTGCTCTGCTATGTTTTCTCCAACTTTCTCATGCACCTTCATCTTGCCACAGTTAATAACACAGCTCCCGTCTCGTTGGTGACCCACCACCAGGTCTAAAGTTGGCAGGGAGGAAGTGCTGGTCTTGTCCTTTAAGCCTATAGAAAATGGGTGTGAAGGGCTGTCTGGAGTGAAGGTTTCATATCCACCCCTCTTACCAGGACAGCTTCTCCAGGATGCCCTCTCCCTCAGCCTTACCACCTGCCGGACCTTCTTCCAGCCCACGTGGTTGAGTTCCAGCACATTGAGCAGGATACAGAAAACACCCATGCAAAACATGAAGAGAAGGAAGATGGTTTTCTCTGTGGGCCTGGAGACATAGCAGTCCACTAACTGGCCACAGGGGGGCGAGCTGCACAGGAAGTGGGTCGACACCTGGAAGCCAAACAGTTTCCACTGAGCCAGGACAAACCCCACCTCCAGAATTGCTCGTGAACAAACATGGAAGACATAGCACTTAGACAGAACTCCCCCAGAAACTGCGGGTCCATCTGCACTCCCCTCCTTATAGCTGCATATTTGGACATGTCTCAAAGAAACTGGGCTGTTGGCTGTGATGTCGTCTAGCACATCTGCAAGGCTTTGCCCCAGGTGCTTATGGGAGTGGATGGAACCGCTGTCTGAGTCATAGCTTGGATCATACGGCTCCTGACCTTGCCCCACATTTGGTGGTTCATGCCCTGGGATGTCCACAGGACCCGGCCCCTGCCTTTGAGCGATGCTGTGGGGAAGCTTGGACAGGTTGTGCCATGTGTAGATAATGAAGCAGAGAGATGGTGTGGAGACGCTGATGATGTGGAACACCCAGGATTGAGGTCGCGAAATGGGCGCAAATGCATCTTAGCAGACAGCGGAGCATCCTGGCTGCAGTGTGTTGCATACGAACATATCCTGCTCATCAGTATACACGTCCTCAGTTGCCACGGCGACGAGCAGACGGAAGATAACCATGACGATGAGCCATAGGCAACCGATCATGGTGGAGTGCTGGTGGACAGCCTCCAAGAGACGTTTGAGGAGGGTCCACTCCGTCATAGTGTCCTATGGCTGCCAGCTGTCTCGAGGAGGGACAAGGTGCCTGGAGCAGAGCAGTCTGCTCTGGATCGATCCACCTCTCCTTTATGACTTAAACCACATTGCAGAAATCCTGATATAGTTCACACTTTTCCATCTGAACTCCTCCTTTATGTTCTTGAGTTTCCCCCTCTTCTACACACTCTTACTGACTATTTGTTAGTCAGAGGCTGGTTGTGAAGTCCGAACTCCTGTCCACCCTAGCTGAAACTTGCTTTCGGCCCGAGTGTCACCCATATCAGCTATGCTTGCTGTCCTGAGAGCAGTGGAGTCATGGCAAGAGAGAGCCACCACATCTTTCAGAGATAAGGACATCCACTTCAAAATCAAATCAAATCAAATTTTATTTGTATAGCCCGGAATCACAATTTACACATTATCTCACTGGGCTTTGACAAACTGTACAGATGTGACATCCTCTGCCCTTAGACCCTCGAACCGGATGAGGAAAAACTTAAAAAACCCTAAACAGGGAAAATAAGAAACCTCAGGAAGAGCCACGGAGGAGGGATCCTTCTTCCTAGGATGGACAGACGTGCAGTAAATGTCACTTGTACAGAACACAAAAACATGATAACAACAGTTCATTTAGAATGCATAAAACATCCATGAGTCCCAGAGTCTGTGGATTCTATGAGTCCGGATGTATGGAAAGTCTAGTGATCCAGACGCAGGTGGACTCTGCTGGTCCAGGAGTCATTGTAATCCATGTAGCAAGATCTGGGTGTTACTGAGTCCAAGAGTATGTAGAATCTGTAAATCCAGGGATATGTGAAGTGTAGTGGTCCAGAAGCAGGTGTAGTCTATTGATCCAGAAGCCATTGTGATCTGTGGGTCCCGATTTGCACTTGGAAACCCAGCCTAGGATCCAAGTCACAGGATCCAAGTCACAGGATCTCCTTTCCTAATGTGGCCAGGAGGCATCAGGCAGGACCACAGCAGCACCTCCCACCGCGACCTAGAAAAACCTGCAGGATGGTAAAGCACAACGACTCCGGGGAAGAAGTAAAGTTAGTGTAAGGATATGGACATTTACAGGAGCAGAGAAGGAGTCGGAGTCAGAGGGGGGAGAGAAGAAAGCTCAGTGAATCATGGAGTGTTCCCCCAGCAACCTAAGCCTATAGCAGCATAACTAAGGGCTAGATAGGCCAGCCTTAACTATAAGCTTTATCAAAAAGGAAGGTTTTAAGCCTACTCTTAAAATCAGAGAGTGTGTCTGCCTCCCGTACCAAGACTGGAAGATAGTTCCACAGGAGAGGAGCTTGATAGCTGAAAGCTCTGCCTCCCATTCTACTTTTGGAAATTCTTGGGATCACCAATAACCCTGCATCCTGGGAGCGTAAGGTTCTGGATGGGCGATAGGGTACTATGAGCTGTTCAAGATAAGATGGTGACTGACCATGAATAGCTTTGTAGGTGAGAACAAGGATTTTAAATTCTATTCTAAATTTAGCGGGGAGCCAGTGCAGAGAAGCCAGTATGGGGGAAATATGGTCTCTGATATTAGTTCTAGTCAGTACACGCGCTGCTGCATTTTGGATTAACTGAAGAGTTTTTAAAATTTTGTTAGGGCAACCTGAAAATAAAGAATTACAGTAGTCCAGCCTGGAAGTAACAAACGCATGAACTAGTTTTTCTGCATCTTGTTGAGACAGGATGTGCCGGATTTTAGCAATGTTACGGAGGTGAAAGAAGGCGGTCCTTGAAATCTGTTTAACATGTGATTTAAAAGACAGCTCCTGGTCAAAGATAACACCCAGGTTTCTGACAGTGGTGCTGGAGGCCAAGGCAATGCCATCCAGATTAACTATGTTGCTGGATAATGAGTCTCTAATGTGTTTGGGGCCCAGCACAATGACTTCAGTTTGTTCGCAGTGTACTGACCTGAAAAACAGATGAAATGTCCGGAGAAATGAAGACATGAACCAAACGTTTCTCTTCCCAAGTTTTCTCTGAGGGGAGGGTGGAGCGTCCCTCACCTTAGTGACCTCGGTGCAACACCACCTGAGCATAATTGGTTCTGCTCTTCTATTTTCCCATAGACATACATTTTGCCATGGCTTTGTCTTCTAACAAATATTTGGGGTCTCAAACTCAATTCTGAAATGTTTGTGTTGTTGCAATTAGCAAAACATTAATTAATGTAATAACATGTAAACAATATTTTCAAAAATACATTCATTAAGTCTCACAGGATCTCCTTTCCTAATGTGGCCAGGGGGCATCAGGCAGGACCACAGCAGCACCTCCCACCGCGACCTAGAAAAACCTGCAGGATGGTAAAGCACAACGACTCCGGGGAAGAAGTAAAGTTAGTGTAAGGATATGGACATTTACAGGAGCAGAGAAGGAGTCGGAGTCAGAGGGGGGAGAGAAGAGGGCTCAGTGTATCATGGAGTGTTCCCGCAGCAACCTAAGCCTATAGCAGCATAACTAAGGGCTAGATAGGCCAGACCTAACTATAAGCTTTATCAAAAAGGAAGGTTTTAAGCCTACTCTTAAGATCAGAGAGTGTGTCTGCCTCCCGTACCAAGACTGGAAGATAGTTTCACAGGAGAGGAGCTTGATAGCTGAAAGCTCTGCCTCCCCTTCTACTTTTGGAAATTCTTGGGATCACCATTAACCCTGCATCCTGGGAGCGTAAGGTTCTGGATGGGCGATAGGGTACTATGAGCTGTTCAAGATAAGATGGTGACTGACCATGAATAGCTTTGTAGGTGAGAACAAGGATTTTAAATTCTATTCTGAATTTAACTGGGAGCCAGTGCAGAGAAGCCAGTATGGGGGAAATATGGTCTCTGATATTAGTTCTAGTCAGTACACGCGCTGCTGCATTTTGGATTAACTGAAGAGTTTTTAAAATTTTGTTAGGGCAACCTGAAAATAAAGAATTACAGTAGTCCAGCCTGGAATTAACAAACACATGAATTAGTTTTTCTGCATCTTGTTGAGACAGGATGCGCTGGATTTTAGCAATGTTACGGAGGTGAAAGAAGACAGTCCTTGAAATCTGTTTAACATGTGAGTTAAAAGACAGCTCCTGGTCAAAGATAACAACCAGGTTTCTGACAGTGGTGGTGTGTCACATGTTTAGTTATTCCTCTGCCTCATTTAGTGATAATGGTACCTGTACTAAGTGTAGTTTATTTGCTGCGTTGGAGGCGAGGCTTAGTGATTTGGAGGCTACGATCCGCACCTTGCAAACCAAACCAGTAGCTTCGCTAGCTAGCCAGCCCCCATTAGCCGGTGCGGGTCGACTGAGAGCAGCTCCCGAGCAGTCGGGAAACCAGGGAAGTTGGGTGACTGTTCGAAGGAAGCATAGTCCTAAGCAGAAGCCCACGGTTCACCACCCACCCGTTCACGTTTCCAACAGATTTTCCCCACTCAGTGACGCACCCGCTGAGAAACCAACTCTAGTAATTGGCAGCTCTATTTTGCGAAACGTGACATTTTCCACACCAGCGGCCATAGTCAAATGTATTCCTGGGGCCAGAGCGGGCGACGTGGAATCAAATTTAAAGCTGCTGGCAAAAAGTAAACGTAAATACAGTAAGATTGTAATTCATGTCGGCGGTAATGACGTTCGGCTACGCCGGTCGGAAGTCACTAAAGTTAATGTTGAGTCGGTGTGTGCTTTTGCCAAAACACTGTCGGACTCCGTAGTTTTCTCTGGTCCCCTGCCTAACCTGACCAGTGACGATATGTTTAGCCGCATGTCGTCGTTCAACCGCTGGCTGTCGAGGTGGTGTCCAGCAAACGACGTGGGTTTCATTGATAATTGGCAAACTTTCTGGGGAAGACCTGGTCTAATGAGGAGAGACGGCATCCATCCTACTTGGGATGGAGCTGCTCTCATTTCTAGAAATATGGCCAGATTTATTAGTCAGCCAAATTGACAATTCAGAGTTGAGGCCAGGAAGCAGAGTTGCAGTCTTACACGCTTCTCTGCGCTTCCTTTAGAGTCATCCACCTACAACCCCATAGAGACTGTGTCTGTCCCCCGTCCACATAAATTCACTAAATTCACTAAATCAAATAAGAGTTCACATAGGAACTTAATAAAAATCAACACCACTAATGAGGCAGTTTACAAAGTAAAGAGACTTAAATGTGGACTCTTGAATATCAGATCCCTATCATCTAAAGGTGTATTAATAAATGAGCTTATATCAGATAACAATATTGATTTATTCTGCCTTACTGAAACTTGGCTGTGCCAAGACGAATATGTAAGTCTTAATGAATCCACTCCTCCCAGTCACATTAACACACACATTCCCAGAGACACTGGCAGAGGTGGTGGAGTTGCAGCCATTTTCAATTCTGCCCTATTAATAAACCCTAAGCCCAAACAAAAATTTAGTTCATTTGAAAATCTCATTCTTAGCATTTCCGATCCAACCATGAAAACTCCAATTATGTTTGTTATAGTGTATCGAGCACCTGGACCCTACACTGAATTTTTATCTGAATTTTCAGAGTTTCTCTCAGCTTTGGTCCTCAAAACAGATAAAGTCATTATTGTAGGTGACTTTAATATCCATGTAGACATTGAAAACGACAGCCTTGGTACGGCATTTCTCTCACTATTAGATTCATTCGGCTTCTGTCAGTGTGTACAAGAATCAACACACACTTTTAATCACACCCTTGATCTTGTTCTGACATATGGCATTGAAATTGAGCATTTAAATGTCTCTGCGCAAAATCTGCTTTTATCAGATCATTATCTTCTAACATTTGAATTTCTGCTCATCAACTATAAACCAAGAGTCACTAGTTATTATAGCAGATGCATATCTGAGGACACTGTTGAAAATTTTAAAGAAATTATTCCCTCTGCATTAATTTCAGTGCCATATCCCAAAATAACAGAGGAGTCATATCTTAAATTTAGCCCCTCCCAGCTTGATCACCTTGCCGATTTCACTGCCGGCTCTCTACGTGCTTCACTCGATTCCATTGCCCCAGTTAAAAAGAAAACAAAACCAGTAAAGAGACTAGCTCCGTGGTATAATCTTAACACTCGCAAGTTAAAACAGAAAACTCATAAACTTGAAAAGAAATGGCGTTCCACTAAACTGGAAGAGCCACACATGGCCTGGCAGGATAGCCTTAAAGTATACAGGAAGGCCCTTCGCCGAGCAAGAAAAGACTACTATTCAGCGTTGATAGAAGAAAACAAGAATAAGCCCAGGATCCTTTTCAGCACTGTAGCCAGGCTGACTGAGAGCCATCATTCTATTGAACCATGCATTCCTAGAGCCCTCACCTGTAATGATTTTATGAACTTCTTCAATAATAAAATTAGACTTATCAGAGAAAATATCCTACACTCCACAGATTCCAGTTCAGCAACAGGAATTATAGAGGCTGTTATTAGTCCTGATGTGTGTTTGGAAAGCTTCCATCCAATTGACCTTAAGGAACTAACGACAACATTATCTTCATCTAAATCATCAACCTGTATACTAGACCCCATACCTACTAGGTTGCTCAAAGAGGTTTTACCCCTAATTAGAAATCCACTACTAAACATTATCAATCTATCCCTTGTAACAGGTTATGTGCCCCAGTCATTTAAAGTAGCTGTAATTAAACCGCTCCTAAAAAAACCTACCCTAGACCCAGAAGTTTTAGCCAACTATAGACCAATATCCAACCTCCCCTTTCTTTCAAAGATTCTAGAGAAAGCAGTAGCGAAACAACTATGTGGCTTTCTTCAGTATAATAGTCTATTTGAAGAGTTTCAGTCAGGTTTTAGAAAGCATCACAGCACAGAAACGGCATTGGTAAAAGTTACAAATGACCTCCTCACTGCATCTGATGCGGGACTTATCTCTATACTAGTCTTATTAGATCTTAGTGCAGCTTTTGACACTATCGATCATCACATCTTACTACAGAGGATGGAACACCAAATTGGCATTAAAGGATCTGCTCTAAGATGGTTTAAGTCCTACCTATCTGATAGATATAATTTTGTTCATGTTAATGATGAATCATCAAGATATGACAAGGTTAGTCATGGAGTCCCACAAGGTTCTGTGCTTGGACCATTACTATTTACTCTATATATGCTTCCTGTAGGTAAAATTATTAGAAAGCACTCCATACATTTTCACTGTTATGCAGATGACACACAACTATACTTATCAATGAAGCCAGATGAAACCCATCAGTTAGCTAATCTACAGTCATGTCTTAAGGACATTAAAAACTGGATGTTTCATAACTTTTTAATGTTAAACTCTGACAAAACTGAAGTCATTGTGCTGGGCCCCAAACACATTAGAGACTCATTATCCAGCAACATAGTTAATCTGGATGGCATTGCCTTGGCCTCCAGCACCACTGTCAGAAACCTGGGTGTTATCTTTGACCAGGAGCTGTCTTTTAAATCACATGTTAAACAGATTTCAAGGACCGCCTTCTTTCACCTCCGTAACATTGCTAAAATCCGGCACATCCTGTCTCAACAAGATGCAGAAAAACTAGTTCATGCGTTTGTTTCTTCCAGGCTGGACTACTGTAATTCTTTATTTTCAGGTTGCCCTAACAAAATTTTAAAAACTCTTCAGTTAATCCAAAATGCAGCAGCGCGTGTACTGACTAGAACTAATATCAGAGACCATATTTCCCCCATACTGGCTTCTCTGCACTGGCTCCCCGGTTAATTTAGAATAGAATTTAAAATCCTTGTTCTCACCTACAAAGCTATTCATGGTCAGTCACCATCTTATCTTGAACAGCTCATAGTACCCTATCGCCCATCCAGAACCTTACGCTCCCAGGATGCAGGGTTATTGGTGATCCCAAGAATTTCCAAAAGTAGAATGGGAGGCAGAGCTTTCAGCTATCAAGCTCCTCTCCTGTGGAACTATCTTCCAGTCTTGGTACGGGAGGCAGACACACTCTCTGATTTTAAGAGTAGGCTTAAAACCTTCCTTTTTGATAAAGCTTATAGTTAAGGCTGGCCTATCTAGCCCTTAGTTATTCTGCTATAGGCTTAGGTTGCTGGGGGAACACTCCATGATTCCCTGAGCTTTCTTCTCTCCCCCCTCTGACTCCGACTCCTTCTCTGCTCCTGTAAATGTCCATATCCTTACACTAACTTTACTTCTTCCCCGGAGTCGTTGTGCTTTACCATCCTGCAGGTTTTTCTAGGTCGCCGTGGGAGGTGCTGCTGTGGTCCTGCCTGATGCCTCCTGGCCACGTTAGGAAAGGAGATCCTGTGACTTGGATCCTGTGACTTGGATCCTAGGCTGGATTTCCAAGTGCAAATCGGGACCCACAGATCACAATGGCTTCTGGATCAATAGACTACACCTGTTTCTGGATCACTACACTTCACATATCCCTGGATTTACAGATTCTACATACTCTTGGACTCAGCAACACTCAGATCTTGCTACATGGAGTACAATAACTCCTGGACCAACAGAGTCCACCTGTGTCTGGATCAATAGACTTTCCATACATCCGGATTGATAGAATCCACAGACTCTGGGACTCATGGATGTTTTATACATTCTAAGTGAACTGTTATTATCATGTTTTTGTGTTCTGTACAAGTGACATTTATTGCACGTCCGTCCGTCCTAGGAAGAAGAATCCCTCCTCTGTGGCTCTTCCTGAGGTTTCTTATTTTCCCTGTTTAGGGTTTTTCAAGTTTTTCCTCACCTGGTTCGAGGGTCTAAGGGCAGAGGATTTCACATCTGTACAGTTTGTCAAAGCCCAGTGAGATAATGTGTAAATTGTGATTTTGGGCTATACAAATAAAATTTGATTTGATTTGATTTGATAAGTGACCCCTTTTCTTATTTCAGACAGTGCCTTAAAGCTCTGCCTACTTTCTATCTAATGTACTTTCATGTTTTTCTCAAAATATATTACATCTTCAAGTCAAAGTGTGTCTTCAATAAAGTGCTTGTTGATCATCTAGTAGTGTGTTTGGTCCCCCACTGTAAAGGAATCAGTTGGGTTGCAGCTAGTAATGGTAACTTTGCTGTTTAGAGGTATATGCCTTCGATGGAAGTCAGCAAAACATATGCCAGATGTCCTGCTCAGTTCACGTAACATATGCAGTATATATGCTATCTAATTGCAGTCTGTTTAACTGAGCTGCTATAAACTGATGCTGTCTGTTTTGTCAGTTGACAGGCACAAGCTGCTTTTAATCGTTGATAGAAACACTGAAATGGAACAGATCCAGTGTTTTAAAGTGCTGTTATCCCCATTTGCATGATTAATTATGGCTGGACCAAAATAAAAATGTAGTTTCAGCAATGATCAGGAAAATCTTACAAGTTACAAATCCTGTTCTGGACATAAACTTGAGGGGGATTGCTTGGGCTCAGGCTCCTTTTGTTCATGATGCAGTCACATTTAATGCAGACTATAAAGCCTTGCAGAGGAAAAAATTACGTAAAAAAAGAGGAATAAGAAAAAAAAAAACCCTATCCCCTATCCCGTAAAAATCCGTAAAAACTTTCCAGGATCCAAATGATTTGCTGAATCACTACTATGATGTAGTTGATTACTCTTTTGGTCATTTTCCACCTCTCCTGAAAATTTCATCCAAATGTGTATCTTTTTGAGGTACCTGTTGACAATAGAAAGAAATAAATAAACAAGGTCAAATCAGAAGTAATAATTCCCAAATTAGCTGTCATACAATTTTCGTGTGATCAACTAATCTAATTTACTAATTTTTGCAGATCCTGAGGATCCACATCTGTATTTTGTTTTTTTCAACAAGTATGTTTACTCATTTTCAAAGAGAAATCACAACATTAAAACAAATAACACAGGTGCATAACAGAAAATTCACAGTAAGGCTCTTCATATCGTATATGCTGAGTTGACAGGGCAACAGATTGCATTGTTTGTCACAGTCCAAAACAATTGGACTGGTATGGAATGTCACTGGTGGTCCAATAATTCAAAAACAAAAAGTGTTATCCGAGAAAGAAAAGTGTTTCAAATAAATAAAATAAAAAAAAACAAAAATGTACATATAAGATACATAAAAATACATCCTAATTAAGATCAAAGCAAGCATTCTTCCGATGCTTTTTTCCCCTCTAGGAATAACATGAAAGATCTCCATATCGTTTTGAAGATGTATTAACCCCTCATCACGAATGTAAGCCATTCAGCCAAACAGTAAGGCTCGGTCTGGTAGTGGATTTCCAAGATTTGGCTAATGTATGCTTTGTTTGTAACAATCAAAATGTGATCATAGATTTGTTTACCTTGCTGAATTCACAATTTGCAGGAAAAATGCCAAGAATACATAGTTTGGCACACATTAATAGATTTATCCATGTGAGATTTAATAGCATGTTCATCACTTCCATCTAAAAAGCCTGGATCTGTTGGCAGTCCCATAGGTAATGGTATAGTGTGTGTCATGGTTCCGCTCTCTGCTTTTATTTTGGTAGTTGTGTTTCGTTCTGTCTCCGGTGTTGTGGTTTTGTTTTACTTAATTTCAGGACATGAAGCGGTGCAGGTGTGCAGAGCTGATTACCTGTAGCTGTTGATTCCTCATCAGAGGTTGTATTTAAGACACAGATCCTGATCTGTTCGTCGCCAGAACGTCTTGTTCCCAGCACGGTAAACTTCGACCACTCCCTATGTCCTGATACCTTTGAGTTCCCTGTTTCCATGTTCTTCGCGGCCGAGTATCCTCGTTCTGCTCTCGTGACTTTTTGTTGCTACTTTGATCCTGTGGTTCCTAGTGTTACTAGAGATTTTCTGTTCAATACTTTGCTCAGCCTTCCTAGCGTTGCTAGCGATCTTTTGTTTGTACTTTGTCTAGCACCTTCCTGGAGTTTTTTGTTAGTCATTGTTTTGTTGTTCCAGCCCTGCCGGAACTGGAGAGCTCAGCTGCCACAGCCATGTCCAGCCCTGATGTTCTTTGTTACTTTGTTCGGTTCTGATTCTTGTTTCTGTTAAATAAATTTTATTTTGTACTTTTATCCCTGAGCTTCCTGTGTCCGCTTGTGGGTCCAGACTCTGTCACAGTGGGCCCTTTAATACTACATTTGTAACTTGTATCGGGTTGAATTCTTATGAATTGGGGTTATATAAATTTGCATGATCCACTTGTACTGAAGTAGTTTAAAATGGGTATTTATTGTTCGTGATTGAGATTTTAAGCAGGCCTTCTGCCAGTCCTTGGCTAAGATCTCAGAATTTAAGTCCTCACACCATGCAAGTCTTTATTATCTGGCGTGACTTGAGATCCCTCTACAATTGTTGCTTAGAAACTTGAAGTCAGAGCCCCCTTAGAATTTTGATTTGTTGCTATCTCTTCAATAGAGTTGAGAATAGGTGGAGATTTTTGTATCTTATATACATAGTTTCTTATTTGCAAATATTTAAAAATGTTTTGGTTGGATGTCATACTCTCGACTCAAGTCATCATATGACATGAGAACGTTTTTTTCAAATAGATCTGCAATTTTACTCAGGCCTTTAACTGCCCATGTTTTGAATCCCGGTTCCTGTTTAGCATGTATAAACTCACTGTTACACGGAATTGGTGTAAATTTGGATAGTACAGATGTCTCACAGCTATGCTTATGTACCTCATATCATACCAGAATCCTGTTCTTAACAAGGGGATTATGTGTTAATTTCTTTAGCTCTTTTAATTTAGAGTATAAATATGAATTGAGTGGTAGAGGGGATGTCATGTAGAAACATACTCATCCAGGACAATTGCATTTCTTTGAAAAACCAGTAGAAGGAAGTGGTGAGTTGGGCTGGCCAATAATACCATTGGAGATCTGTGAATTTCAGGCCTCCTCTGTCATAGGGGAAATAGAACAGAGATAAGCAAAGTCTAACCCACCTGCTGTTCCAAATAAAATTACATAACATGCTTTTCATCTTTGGAAAAAAAAAAAAATAAGAGGACCAAGAGGACTGGAGTGAAAGAGGTAAAGAAATTTCAAGAGAATATTCATTTTAATTATATTGATACTGTGGCGGACACTAGGGGCTATGCCTCTCACATAGCGGGTTGTGAGCTGGGGGCGTGGTTCACGTTCCCGGGTTTTCTGGTGCAGGGTTGTTCCTGTTTCAGTTTGGTTTTGGAGCGCAGGAATAAAGTTTGAACTCGCCTTCGTCTCCGGTGTTTTTCCTCATCCTGCCACAATACGTCCTATCATGGCAATTGATAACATGGACCATCTATTAATAGATTCAGCAACTGACTCTGTCACTGGATTTTAGTTTGCCTATTTTAAATTGTCAATTTTAGGGATAATTCTTATACCAAGATATGCAAAGCTATTTTTTTTTTTTTTTTTTTTTTACCTGTTTCACTTTCATTTATCGAGCAGATGGCCTGCAATAATTCAACACGACGAAACAACATTGTGTGTTGATATATTTACAGAATGTGTGTTATGTAATGTTGGGAAAATTGCAATTCAATATTTTTTAATCTTCCAGCCCTCTTTTGAAGTGAAAGCGGGCTTGAATGTAGACCTTTGAATTAAAAAGTCTTAATGACAACAGCATGACAACAGCAGACAAAACCAATCTACATGTCGTGATCAAGAGAATAGCTGCTCCTGTTATCCATCTTGGAACTATAATTATTTTCCTGCCTTAATGAAAAATTATAGGTCAGACTTGACTGCACGCTCGTCATTCTTCTGCTTGTGGTGAATCATTCCCTTTTTATGATTTTTAATTTCTGTTTATGCATTGCGCACAAAATTGCTAATATGCAAATATAAACATGTAGAATGAGAGCATCAGTTTGTCGCACCACCTGCTAACAGTCATGTCCCTGAAATCCCAAATCTAGAAATTTGGGATTTTGTAGCCAGTGTGGCTTCAGGCGCCATAGAGTCTTACCTTTAACAACTGTTGTAGCTTAGTCATTAAACAGAATTAAAGCATGATCAGAAATGAGAATTTTTGTAAACACAGCTAGTAACATTAGGAATAAGAGACTTGGACACAAGACAGAAGTCTATGTGACTGTAGGTATTGTGGTTAGTGAATTGGCAAGAATATTCTTTCTTTATAGGGTTTTCCAATCTCCAGATATCAGATTAATTTCTTGCATTGACTGGTTCTGCTTCTAGCTAGGGTTAAATCTGTGCCTGAAGATCGGTCAAGTTTTGGATTTAGGGTCCAGTTATAGTTTACCTCTATTATAATGGTGTAAATATCCACAAGCTAAAGTTAATAAATATACATATTTGCTTAGACTGATGGTGCTGACACTAGAAGAAGTAAAGGCTCCAACGCTCGCCCTTCTCTCTTGCTGCGGGTACAATGTTTCTAAACATAAGTTGCAAATTGGCAGGCAACGAGTGACGTTTCTGGGGAGAGTGGTGAGTAGTGGATTAACTCACATGTCTCCGGCACATCAGGAGAGCATCTTACATCACTCCGAGCCTCACGCTGTAAGGGATATGCTGTCTTTTCTCGGCCTAACCGGATACAGCAGAAATGTTATCCCCAATTACTCAGACATCACTGCAACACTCTGTATCATGATAACAGTGGCAGGTCATAAAAACCTGCTGGAGCCACTAATACTGAAGGCGAGGCCGTTTTCATTGAACTTAAACAGCTCCTCTTCTCCTCATGCTCACTCCACACTGCAGATTACTCAGGACAGTTTCATTTGGATGTTGTTGAAAAAGACAGCATTGTTAATGCCGTACTATTTCAAAAGGGGGACTCCTGTAACAGGAAAATTCTCATGTATCACAGCTCTCATTTGGACCAAATTGAAACAGGACACCCCCCGTGCACACGACATGTTGCAGCAATAGGGAAAGCAGTGCAAAAAACAGCGCACACAACGATGAACAATCCAACTGTAGTACATACATCTCATCGAGTGGCTGCTTTCCTTAACTCCGCGGCATTCACATTATCACCGAAAAGAACAGAAGCCTTAAGAGCGCTGATCCTGCAACCCCACATCCCATTTTCAGCAGAAGGCGTAAACACGGCAGCAGAAATGAAAACAACTCACGACCATTGTTGTGTAGATATTACCTCCAAGGATATGAAAATGAATGAAAACATGGTTAGTTCCCCCATAAAAGACCCAGACGTGATTTTTTGTGATGGGAGCAGCTACAGAGCAGACATGGCCAAGTAATTGCGAGCTATGCAGTTGTAGAAGAAAGAAATGGCTCATACATAACAATAGAAGCAGGATGAATTCCCCAACCAACGCCTGCCCAAAAAGCAGAATTAGAGGCTCTGACAAGGGCGTTCCAAGTAGCCACAGGAAAAACTGTAAATATTTACACGGATTCAGCTTATGTACATCAAGCAGCTTATGTTGATCTGCCCCATTTGGAGAGAAATGGGTTTGTGACCTCAGCAGGGCTGCCAATAAAACATTTGGAAGGAATGTTAAAACTCTGTGAAGCTGTTAGCCAAACAGGTAGCTATAGTAAAATGTAAAGGACATCAGAAGGCAAACAATAAAATAGCTTTAGGAAACAGTGCAGCTGACAAGGCAGCAAAAGCTGCAGGAAGATACTGTGACCGCATAAAAGTAGATAATGCACCGTTCCAGATGTCACAGACAAGTGTAAATAGACCAGAACAGGAAATGAAACCAGAACTCACAGAGGAGGCAATTTTAGAACCACAAAGGAGCGCAGCTCCTCAAGAGAAACAGGCTTGGACAGACGGGGGGGCAAACAAGATGAGTCAGGGCTTTGGAGGAATCATGAGGGAAAACTAGTAGCACCGGCTGGTCTACTTAACTTGTCATGTCAAGAAGCCCATAGTAGGGAACATTGTTCGGCCGCGAAGGTACAGACTTCGATCTCCCAACTTTGGTGGCATCCCCACATGCAGGATATAACAAAGTATTTTGTCCAGACTTGTGAAATATGTGGCAGATATAATCCAAAGGGGGCTCTTGAGGCAGGTCTGGGAGGCTTCCCAGTCCCTAGTGCTCCCTGGAAAGAAATAGTAATATATTTCACAGACATGGGACAAGATAAAAGGATCTCCACCGAGACAGAAAGTTCAAAAGAAGTCATTAAGTGGTTAACAAAAGACCCGATTCCCAGGTATGGTTTTCCTAGAGTTATCAGATCAGATAATGGCAGACACTTTGACAATAAAATGCTGGCAGAAGTTGAAGCATTTTTTGGCATTAAGCACAGGTTTGGCTCAGTCTATCATCCAGCTTCCCAAGGGATAGTGGAAAGGGCACACAGGACCCTGAAAGACAGTTTAGCCAAAATATGTGCAGACACTAAGCTCACCTGGTTGGAGGCTCTGCATACAGGCATACCATTGCCCACTCCCCTGAATACACCTGTTGTTACAGAAAAAACAACATTATAGAAAATTGTGTGATATTTCAGATTACCTCATACAGCTGAATAATCTTGCACAAAGTATTTTCCAGCAGGTCACCGGAATCCTGACAAGAGACCCTGGCAACAAGACAGTACCTGTCCAGGTAAACGACTGGGTGTGGCAAAAGACGACTAAATTCGACTGGACAAAACCAAGGTGGTTGGGCCCTTACAAAGTTGCAAAGGTCCACTCTCACGGCCTACAGCTGTGGAAAAACGACAAACTTAGCCACTGGGTCTACAAAACACATTGTACACCAGCGACCGCTCCTGAGAGGACCCTGAAGGTAGTCAGAAATGACCTAAAAACATCAGCCCACTAGGTTAACCAGATTTCCCATCTCTACGCAGAAACCTAGTATCAGAAATAGGGCTCTAAAAAGATGCAACCTCCGAGACTGCATGTGTGGCCTACTGGTGCTCCTCTTAATCATTACCTTTCCTTTCATTTGGTGTAACCAGCAGAGAAAAGAGATCCCTCATGGTAATTTGACAAGGTGCCCTAAGCAGATAGGTGGGCCGGTTGCAGGCAAACACTTTCCCCTGGGGTTAAACCAAAGGAGAAAAGAAGTTTCGATCACATTCTACGAAGGTCATACACAATCAGTTGCCTTTGATTTCTGTGCATCTGTGCGCTGTACAGGCAGACAGAGTTCTTACTCCTACGATGAAAAATATCTCTGCGTAACCCCAGTCAACTCAGGTTATGGGAGCATGTGTGAAGACTGGAGTTGGGTGGGCTGGAACACTTCTCCACATGATTGGGATTACTGTTAGAATAATTTGCTACAAATGAACACTGAGAGTTGAGTTGGGTTTTCAGGCAAGTAGCAACATTTAACATATTCTTGCTGCAAGGGGACAAGTCAATACAACAGCACAGTGTCTGAGTGCACAGGTTGTCCAAAGAATACAGGAGATGCAATGGTATTTAAGCATGATGAGTGGTTCCTCCTGCAACGGTCATTTGGGTGTAGCTTGACCGTAATGTGGTGGTGTGACACTCATTTGCATAGCCAGTAAACATTGACCTAGACAATCACGAGCAGGTCAGTCTGCACACGCAGATAATTAAGGAACAACTTCAGGAGATGTCTCCTTATTTGGGAACAGTCTGGAACAAATATCTTTCGGTTCTGCGAAAAACAGGATGTGTCTAAGGTTAAGCTCAGACTGTTTTCTCAACAACAAGAACAGGACATCCTCAAACTAAGGTCAACACGTTCTTTTCAGGCAGTCATAATACAGTTTTCTAACATTTACAAACCGTAGAAAGCTCAAAAACGCAAAAGCAAAGGAAGAAACTTGTTACAACGATTGAGTATAATTAAGGGACCAGTTATTGACAGTTCTCCCACACCCGTAATATTGACACTAAAATATCCAGACATAGGGGACTCAGGCAGATATGTCATGGGAAGTTACTCTTCAGGTACTGCCCACTTTGTGGTGGTACACATCCGCATTTTGCTAAATATCATTAACACCCCAACAGCGGCCCCCGCAACCAGACTGCACCACTGGAAGCTGTCACCTACCTGACAAATTTAACTGTATCAGACATCATGGCACTAGAGACAGGCTTCAGAGAGGCAAATCTCTGGCTCAAGTGGGCCTATTATACTGCCACCTTCTATAACATGTCCAATTGCTTCTTATGTTCCACTGCCAGGCCCACCCTATGCACCCAAGGGGTTAAGATTGGCTTAGTTGTTTCGGTCAATTGTGTTATACAAATGCACCATCAGTCCCATTCTACCTCAGAATGTCACAATTTCATTAAATCGAGGAAATTAATAAAAATATATTGTTAAAATTTGGGGTCATCATTATTAGGACCATATAAATTGACAAAGACTATTAATAATGAGGCTTGCATGATAATGAATCTGCCGCTGGGTCCAAGATTGTCTTTTGTATTTGAAGAAGAACAGACTCATTTACAAGCACTGCAACTCTCTTGGCATGTGACGAGAAAGAGCAAGTAATCACTTGGCCCTGGCCATCCTTTCCTTAAATGAACAGTTTCGCTTGAAAGCAGGTGTGTTCCTTGTAACAAAACAATTTTTGGATGATATTGCTTAAGTCTATTCATTACTTGTTTAACTAATTTCCTGAGGCCTCTAACATTCCATGTGACTCTCTGAAGGTCAAAATTCCGTGTAACCGAGCCATAACTGGAAGTCCCTGTCTGTGCTTTTGATGTCTTTAATGTGTTTTCCGCCACATAAAAGACATTAAAGACTTGACTTGTTTTTAACTCCATAACAGATGCAACCCCATACTCGGACACAATGTGGATTGCAAAAGCAGAATAGCACTGTCAGTGTTTTGGCTCAGAAAGGCAGATAAAGAAGCATGTAAAATGACATCAACAATGCACTTGCTATGTTTTGTTTTTTTTTGTTTGTTTGTTTCCACAATGTATATGTTACACATGCACAATGACGACAATGTCCATTGTGATGCCAGAGATTTTATTGTGCCGCGAACACTATAAATACAGCAGAAAAGACAGTCATGATGAGTGTAGTGTCTCTGCGCCGCTATCTTGACTGTCTCTCCTTTACGACTGGGCTTACTTCCTTTTACCACACGATTATCACACCAGTCACTCACATTCACAATCCTACACTGACTCTTACTGTTGAGAACTGGTATAACCCTTTGATTACTGCAGGTGAAAAAGGTGGATTTCTCTTGTACTTTAGGATGACACAAGGCCTTTCATATTACATTAATGACAAAAATAAATAACAACAACTGAGTAATAATAATAATTATTATTTTCTACATATTAACTTTTCAGGGTGCCACATATATACTTTTAATTCATATTTCTCGCATTCTGTCACAATAACCTGTGAATATACAAATCCTGCTTGTGAATTTATATCGCTTGAGGCCAGCATGTAGATGTTTTGCGTCATGTTCACTGCAGCTTAAATGTTGGCACTCTCGTTTCTCACCGACAATAAGGAACCAGACGAAGGACTTGGTAAGGTGTAATTAACTAGATTTGGCTTTGCAGGAAATTGATTCAGCACAGTTCTTCTCTGTCTTGTCGAAAGTATGATTAATGCAGCATATTTGCAAATGCAAAATGCTAATTGAACGCTAAATTGAAAGGGTAGCTGAGAAAGGGAATTTATTATTGAAGTCTTTTACACCAGAGTAAAAGAAACTGTTGTTTCTGTTGACAGTAAGTGAGATGTAAAACAGAAAATACATTATATTGTTATTAAATACAACCTTTTAAAACTTTAAAATGACTTTAAAGTTTTCTAGGGAACAAACATACAGCCCGGCAGATATCAGATGGCAATTCCTTTCTTTTATAGAAGGATAACAAATATGATATTATATAATATACACCACTTATTACATAATAAGTGGTGGATATTTGTACAGACACAAATGGCAAAACATCTGCTCTATTCAACATATATCTTATTTATATGAATCTGAGGCCAAACTCATTTCCTAAAACTTGCATTCAGTAGCTGTTCAAACCCAATATAACATATTATAATGATTGATTCCCACCACATCAATAGTCTGCAATAGTCACAATAAAATATGAAATGAAATGAGTATATTCAGGCAGACATTGCTTCATTGGAAATGCAGATTTTATATATTTTCCTGTGAATTGGACTGATATGTCCCAGGAGCAGCTATTGCAGTATCTTTATTATGATGTTGATGACAAACAGGTAATAAACCAAAGATCACATGTGTGAGTTCAGGTCCGGACGGTCTCCTATGGTGCTTTTGTTTCTGTTCAGTAGTCTGTAGTCAGAATCAGAAGTTTATTGCTTTTGCACACAATCTACAAAATTAGCTGTGCAGGATAGAGAGAGCATTGGTGGTGCTCCCAATTATACAATAAATAAATCACACATAATTTCCCTGGTATAAATATTAGAAGAACATTGGTCATAAACAGATATATTGTACATACGTACGTATGTACATATGTACACTGTACAAATGTCACTTTGAACCATCATTAGTCAAATTGCAAACGTCATCGTTGTAGGCTGATTGTAGGTTGTTCTAAATTTAATGTAATTATTGTATTTGAAGGGTGCGTGGCATACAGTAGAGCAAAGGACTCATTACACAGCCTCAGGGTGTGCTAGTGCGGAGGGTCAGAGTGGAAGAGAGGGGTGGGCGAAGTCTGTGGTTTGTCAGAGAGCAGAGGGTACTTGAGTATCTCCTGTCAGAACAGGCTGGGGTGAATGTTAGCATCCTTTTCACAGGTACATTACCTCTCAATGACATCACTGAAACTCAGCTCATACCAGTCCTTTTACATCACTTGTTGTAAACCAAATACACACAGTATATCACCTGCCCTACCAGAGGAAATAAAACCCTGGACTTGTTTTATGCCAACACGAAGGAGACATACACTCCATCCCCCCTCTAAACCTAACCCCTGCAGAGAGCTGACCACAACATTGTACATGTCCAGCCCGTGTATAAACCTGTGGTTCACAGGCAGCTGGTGGTACCATGCATGGAGAGGTGGACTGTTGAGAGTGAGGAAGCTCTCAGGGACTGTTTCAACACCACTGTGTGGACAGTGCTCTGTGATCCACATGGGGAAGACATCAACTCTATGACAGACTCCATCACAGACTATATAAACTTTGGCTTTGGGAACACTGTCCCCTCCAGGACGGTACGGAGCTTCTCAAATAACAAATCATTGGTTAACCGTGATATTAAAGCTCTGTTGAGGGAGAAGAAGAGAGTTTTCAGAAAGAATGAAAGGCCAGCAGGAGGAAGGTGGAGGAGCAGCTACAGCAGCAGAACATCAGTAGGGTTTGGAAAAGCCTGAAAACCATCTCTGGCTACAAAGCACCCCACAAGCAGCCTTAGGGGAACTTTAAGTGGGCCAACGACCTAAACCTCTATTCCAGTAGGTTTGATCAAGCACCCCCTAGTAGACCCATCCAGCCCGCTCAGCTGCACCCCCTCTCTCAGCACTCAGCCCCCATGCAACACCCTGTCCTTAACAGCAGCCCCAGATTAATAAAAAGAGCTGAGGAAGTTAAAGGCAAAAAAGGCAGCTGGAACAGAGAGCATCAGCTCCAGGCTCCTGAAATCTTGCGCAGATGAACTGTATGGAGTGATCGAGCGTGTCTTCATTGCACTGGTAGTCCTGTGTAGTACCAGTGCCCAAAACAACCCACCTGAAAATCCTGAGCAGCTTCAGACCAGTGGCTCTAACATCCCATTTGATGAAGACACTGGAGAAACAGGTCGGCCCTTCCATGGACCCACTGCAGTTTGCTAACCAGCCTAAAATCGGAGTAGAGGACGCCGTCATCTTCCTGCTACATCATGCTCTCTCTCACCTGGAGAAGCCTGGCAGCACTGTGAAAATCATGTTTTTTGATTTCTCCAGTGCCTTCAACACCATCAGGCAGTTGCTTCTGAGAGACAAGCCGGAGAGTGTTGGTAGAATTTATTCTTTAGTGCCCCAGGCACCGACGTAACAAAGGTGGAGATGACGGAAACACCAATAAAGAAGTATCTCAAAGCTTTGTTTTACTTGCAGCAAGGAGAGCAATACAGTGAGTACATAGGTAGGTCAAAGTATTCTCTAGAGAGCTCTCTCTCTGGAGCGTCTCTTTATACACACTCATCATGAGAAAAGAGGGAGGACCAAAAATTCTTGGTATTTGACCTTAGCTATCTGTGTGTAGTTTTCACAGTGCCCTTTGTTCCCTTCGGGAGTAAATCACAGCATCACATAGAGATCTACACCATCGGACGGGTTCATGGTAAGGGTAAAACTGTTTATCAAGGCACTGGTGCTCACTTTATTGAGTGCTTGTTCTGGCTTCTATTTCCTTGTCTGACCAGGTATTTCAGGGAAGTCAACCTTTTTAAACAAACAGTAAATCTTCCGCCTTGTGGGATTATTATGATAATTTCTACAAAGCTCATGCATTTTTAGCTTGCAGTTTTAGCTGCCTAAGTACAATTATTCTAACAGAGAGAACAGAAGTTGACCCTCAGCTGGCACTGTGGATCCTGGACTACCTCACGAACCGGCCGCAGTTTGTGAGAACCAAAGACGGCGTGTCTGAAACGGTCATCTTCAGCATGGATGCCCCCCAGGGGACTGGCCCCCTTCCTCTTCACCCTCTACAGACTTCAGACACAACACCTCCAGCTGTTTTCTGCAGAAGTTCTTGGATGACTCTGCGATCGTTAGCCTACTCACGGATGACGCCGCAGAGTACAGAGACCTGACACAGAGCTTTGTAGACTGGTGTCAGCAAAACCACCTCCTGCTTTTGGAGTGAAGGGGACACCCTTGAGGACCTTTTACAACTCCGTATTGGCATCAGCCATCTTCTAAGGTGTGGTCTGCGGGAGCAGTAGCATCACAGAGAGAGAGACGAAGAAGCTTGACAGTCGTCAAGAAGTCCAGCTCTGTCCTGGGCTGTCCTTTGGACTCTGTGGGGGAGGTTGGGGACAGGAGGATGCTGACAAAGATGGCATCCAGCCTAGACAATCAGTCCCACCCCCTGCAGGACATCCTGTCTGCACTGAAGCAGCCTCAGTGGCAGACTCCTCCATCCTCGGTATGTGAGAGAGGGATTTTGTAGATCGTTCCTCCCTGCCGCAATCAGATTGTACAATAAGCACTGTTAACCAGGCCAGTTATTCATCCATTCAATCCATTGTTTCTATGCATGCTGTAAATAATTGACTTGACTTGACAGGAGATTTTATATTTATTATTCATTTTTTTTATCTTTCTTATTTTTATTTATCGTTTGCTGTGGGTGAACTGTCAGATTGTACTGTCCTGCTGTTGAAGAAATGCAAATTTCCCCATTGTGGGACAATAAAAAGTTATCTTATCTTATCTTATGTTAGAGCCTTCCACTATCAGCATAGTAAAAATTGATAATCTCAAAATTTTCTACACTACAACTTTTAATGTTGTTGGGATGGAGAGCCCCTGATTGATATCACACCATAATAGATTGGTTTCAGCATCATATTAAGTGAAGACTGGTTCTTCCCTGAACAATACCTCATCAGACATGAAACCAATACATCCCCAGCTCCTCCAGACACATTACTTGAGACATTACTAACATGATTCTTAATTGTGTCTGCAGGTCTAAACCTGGTCACATATTACTCAAGTAGGAAGACTTTTAATTACAATGAGTGCTTTAGGATTTCATTCATGCAGTGACAGAATTAGAGAGGTATTGTTGTGTCACTGTCAATTTTCAGTTATGTCAGATGTCGGTTTTTTAATTGTTTATATAAGTAGTTTTCCTCCATTTTTCACTTCCTGTTTTTTCCTTTTCTTATTATTGTGCATGTTTAGTTGACCTGCTCTCGTGGTAGTTAGCTTGGTAATCAATCCATTCATTGGAGGTGAACCTGTTTAACACAATTTGAGTTATTTCTTTAAAGGACACCAGCTGGTAGATTATTATAACCCCCACAACATCAATATCTTCAGTAATAACACATTTAAATCAAAATTTGTTTAGCCCAAAATCCTTAATTACAAATTGTCTCATTAGGCTTCCACAAACTCTACAGATGTGACACCCTCTGCCCTTAGACTCTCGAACTGGGTGAGGAAAAACTTTAAAAACCCTAAACAGGGAAAAACATTAAACTTCAGGAGGAACCACAGAGGAGGGATCCCTCTTCCTAGGACAGACAGACATGCAATAGATGTCAGGTGTACAGAACACAACAACATGAAAATAACAGATGAGTAAAAATGTATGAGTTTATGAGTCTATAAATCCAGATGAGTGTATGATTGAGAGAAAGAAGGTAGGGAGCTGGCTGACATGATGCAGAGAAGAAAAGTAGATGTATGTGCAATAGACCATGTGGAAGGGTAGGAAGGCTAAAAGCATTGGAACAGGGTTTAAACTGTACTTTCTTTGTGTGGCTAGGAAGAGAAATGGAGTAGGCGTGATCCTGAAGGAGGAGATGTTGTAGAGGTGAAAAGACAGTCGGACAGGGTCATGAGTGTGAAGCTGGAAACTGAAGGCATCAATAATCCTTCAATTATACTGCCAGTATGAATATTGTCAGTGGTTATGCCCCACAAGTTGGCTGTGAGATGGAAGAGAAAGAGAAATTCTGGACCGAGTTAGATGAAGTGATAGAGAGTATTTCCAGGGAGGAGAGAGTGGTGATTGGAGCAATGGGCAGCATTTACCAACACTTCAATGGGCGTGTTGGTAAAGGGAACAGGTTTGTTGTCAAGGAAAGGGACCTGGAAGGACAGATGGTGGTGGATTTTGCAAAAAGAATGGAAATGGCTGTGATGAATACCTACTTCCAAACTAGGGAAGAACACAGGGTGACGTATAAGATTGGAGACAGGAGCACATGTAGTCCACACTGGTGGACTACATTTTGTGTAGACGATGCAACCTGAAAGAGATGGGGAGACTGTAATGTAGTGACAGGAGAGAGTGTTGCCGGACTGTATTGGATGGTAGTGTGTAGCTGAAAAAGGAAAACTGCTGTGAGGACTTCAGTGAGAGGTTGAGACAGGCTTTGGTTGGTTGTAAAGAACTGTCGGATGACTGGGTAGCTACAGCAACAGTGATCAGGGAGGCAGGTAGGGAGGTGTTTGGTGTGTCATCTGGACATAGGACGGATTTACATTTACATTTTTGGTGCCGCAGATGGCCGCCTCGGTGTTTCTCTTCGCTCTGGATGATCGTTTTCGCTTTTCTTATCCTTTTTCCGTCAGTCATCATGGCTCACTTCAGCAGAGATGAACTCTTAAGCATGAGAGACTCATCTCTGCTTCACTTTCTGCCACTTTCTGCCACCCGAAAGTTTTTGGGAGATTTTGGTTGGAGGTGGAGCAGCTCTTTAGGGAGTTGCCAGGAGACGCAGACGCCGACGGGGGAATCGTGCAGGAGCGCTTGTAAAGCTGAGGCAGCGAGGACTACGCACTGCACTCCCGGTGACCTGGTTAATGTCTGCTCCCTGGCTAACAAGATGGATGAACTGCTGCTGCTGAACTCCAAAAACTCAGATTTTCACCACTCCGCCGTCCTATGCTTCAATGAAACCTGGCTCACTGAGCACATCCCGGACCCTTTTCTCGAGCTGCCAGGCTTCTAGCTTTTTCGAGCGGACCGAGTCATTGAGCTCTCGGGGAAGATGAAGGGGGGCAGAATGTGCTTTGACATTAACGAAGGTTGGTGTACCAATCTCACAGTGTTGAACAAATCATGCAGTCCTCACTTGGAGTCCCTGTTCATAAACTGTAAACCGTTTTATTCTCCGCGGGAGTTCTCCTCATTTATCCTGGTCAATTTTTACATTCCACCTCAGGCCTGTGTAATGGAGGCGTTACAACACCTGGCTGACCAGGTAACAGACGTGGAGAAAAAACATCCAGACTCCCTGCTCATCATATTGGGGGATTTTAACAGAGCGAACCTCAGGCAAGAACTTCCCAAGAACAGACAGCACATTAAGTGCCCCACCACGGACGCTAATATTTTGGACCACTGCTACACTGCTCTGAAGGACTTCTACCACTTTGTTCCCTGCGCTGCCTTAGGGCTCTCCGATCACTGCATGGTCCATCTCATCCCAACCTACAGGCAGAAGTTGAAATCTGCAAAGCCTGTAGTGAGGACAGTGAAGAGATGGACTGCTGAGTCAAGCTGGGGTTAGAGGCCTGCTTTGACTGCACTGATTGGAGTGGCTTTGAAGCTGCAGCGATGGATCTCAACGAACTGACTGACACTGTGACATCGTACATCATTTTTTGTGAGGACTCGTGTGTGCAGACCAAAACCTTCTGCACATACAACAACAATAAACTGTGGTTTAACACCAAACTGCGGAAACTGTGCCAGGCCAAGGAATAGGCCTACAGAAGTGGAAACTGTGCCCTGTACAAGCAGGCCAGGAACACACTGACGAAGGAAATCGGAGCAGCTAAGAGAAGCTACTCAGAGAAGCTTGTAACAGTTTTTGGGTCGTGTAGCGGGTTAATCCAGAAAATGTACTCAAAAAAACGCACATCAGCACATGTGATGGGGATCTTCCTAAGTAATTTAATGAAACGCACGTCGACGTTATAAGCCCAGTTGTATGGCGCTGCCTTCCATACATGGAAACACACGCTACACGCATTAAAACCGTTACTAGGTTGTCGAGAGCAAAACAAGGAAAAAGATGAGGACAGTCCATTAAATGTGTCCGCTCAGGAACCATGTGCGCTGCTCAACTCACCGACTGCACACAGGTTGATGACATCATGTCCAAACGACGCATGTCCCTTAAAGGTCCAGTCCGACTGTTACAAGCTGAGGAGCAAATTCTCAGCCAGCGACCCTGCTTCAATGTGGAGAGGTCTGCAGGACATGACCAACTACAGGAGCCCATCCCCCCACCCTGTAGGGAGCAAACAATTGGCAGAGGAACTGAACAGCTTCTACTGCCGGTTTTCACACCCATCAACCACCCCATTCACAACACCCAACGGCTGTACTGTACCTGAGCCCCCCCCGAGAGCAAAACAAGGAAAAAGATGAGGACAGTCCATTAAATGTGTCCGCTCAGGAACCATGTGCGCTGCTCAACTCACCGACTGCACACAGGTTGATGACATCATGTCCAAACGACGCATGTCCCTTAAAGGTCCAGTCCGACTGTTACAAGCTGAGGAGCAAATTCTCAGCCAGCGACCCTGCTTCAATGTGGAGAGGTCTGCAGGACATGACCAACTACAGGAGCCCATCCCCCCACCCTGTAGGGAGCAAACAATTGGCAGAGGAACTGAACAGCTTCTACTGCCGGTTTTCACACCCATCAACCACCCCATTCACAACACCCAACGGCTGTACTGTACCTGAGCCCCTTGCCCCTCCCTCCCGCCCCCCTGCCCCTCCCTCCCCCCTCCACTCAGACCCCCTGCCTACAGTGAGGATCTTTGAAGAGAATGTGTGCCGGCTCTTTCAGAGGCAGAAGATCAGGAAGGCTCCAGGACCTGACGGTGTGTCCCATTACTGCCTGAGAACCTGCGCTGACCAGCTGGCCCCGATCTTCATGCAGATCTCTGGAGCTGTGTGTGGTTCCCTCCTACCTCAAACGCTCCACTATCATCCCGGTCCCCAAGAAATCCACCATCACAGGGTTGAATGACTATAGGCCTGTCGCCCTGACGTCTGTAGTCATGAAATCCTTCGAGAGACTGGTGCTGAATCACCTGAAGGTCATCACAGGACCCCTGCTGGACCCCCTGCAGTTTGCCTACCGGGCAAAACCTACCGGGCAAAACCTACCGGGCAAAACAGGTCGGTGGATTGTTAGAATTGGCTATGAATATAGCATGCTTTTCAGTGTATTAACATAATGTGTTTTACCCTGTAATTCTCCATTTAGCCTTAGTTCCTGTCTTGCACTGAATCTAGGGTAAAGCTCATATTTATAGAGCAGCTTGACCATTTGGAATAAGCTCTGAATAACAGAAAAACAAGGGTTAGCTGTAACTTCTCTATCTTGTCAGCGAGACACGTCCAGACAACACTCACACATGTTGTACAATACATTCCAAGGACAAGGCATGGACAGTGGTTGGCCTGTCCATGTCCGGTAACTGGCCAATTATACTCAGTTACGTTAAAGTCCAACCTCTGTACGGGGCAGAGCCCAGCCCAAGAAGATAAATGTACTATGTTTCTAACAATCGGGGCTCAATCTGACTGAGATAACTGCGAGAGCTCCGTCACTCC
The DNA here is from genome assembly GCA_001698575.1 of Mola mola. Classification (NCBI taxonomy): domain Eukaryota; kingdom Metazoa; phylum Chordata; class Actinopteri; order Tetraodontiformes; family Molidae; genus Mola; species Mola mola. The sequence goes on along the minus strand of KV751341.1, from coordinate 97,077 downwards.
GAGCCCAGCGCTGCCTTACTTTATATGTGACCAGAAAATAAAGATTATATCCAAAGATTTAAGAATGCTCCAGTTTGTTCTTGGGCTTCCAACAAAAGAATCAGGTTAAAAGGATGATGCAGTCAACAAGGGAGTGCACTTCATTCTCCAACACCTCAACTCCCCAGGGACACACGCACAGATCCTGTTTGTGGACTTCCGCTCGGCGTTCAACACCATCATCCTGGGAATCCTGAAAGATAAACTCTCCCAGCTCACCGTGCCGGCCTCCACCTGTCAGTGGATTTACAACTTCCTCACCAACAGGAGACAGCAGGTGAGGCTGGGAAGTATCTTCTCTAACATCCGTACCATCAGCACTGGCGCCCCCCAGGTGTGTGTTCTTTCCCTGCTGCTCTTCTCCATCTACACCAACAACTGCACCTCGGATGACCTCTCTGTGAAACTTCTAAAGCTTGCAAATGAGACAACGGTCATCGGCCTCATCCAGGACGGTGATGAGTCTGCCTACAGGCACGAGGTGGACCGACTTGTCGTCTGGTGTGGTCAGAACCACCTGGAGCTGAATCCGCTCAAGACTGTGGAGATGACAGTGGATTTCAGGAGGAACCTGCCCACCCCACCCCCCTCACAATCCTACACAGAACAGTGTCTAGTGTGGACTCCTTCAAGTTCCTGGGAACCACAATCTCCCGGGACCTGAAGTGGACATCGCACATAGACTCAGCAGAGGTTGTACTTTCTGCGTCAGCTGAGGAAGTTCACCCTGCCTCAGGAGCTGCTGGTCATCTTCTACACCCCTATCATCCAGTCTGTTCTTTGCACTTCCATCACTGTCTGGTTTGGCTCGACCACCAAACAGGACAGGAACAGACTGCAACGGACTATAAGGTCTGCAGAGAAGATCACTGGGTAGAGGTGGAGGTATGTTCTGGCAGAAGAGAAATGAAAGTCAGTAATAGCAAGACAGAATACATGTGTGTGAATGAAAGGGAAACAGGTGGAACGTTTAGGTTACAGGGAATAGAGGTGGAAAAGGTTCATGAGTTTAAGTACATAAAGACAACTGTTCAGAGCAATGGGGAGTGTGGTAAAGAGGTGAAGAAGTGAGTGCAGGTAGTGGGGAGTGGGTGGAGAAAAGTGTCAGGAGTGATCTGTGACAAAAGAGTAGCAGCAAAAATGAAAGGAAAGGTTCACAAGATGTTAGTGAGACCAGCAATGTTTGGTTTGGAGACAGTGGCACTGACCAAAAGACAGGAGACAGAACTGGAGGTGGAAGAGTTAAAGATGTTGAGATTCTCTTTGGGAGTGACAAGGATGGACACGATTAGGAACGAGCACGTCAGAGGGAGGGCACAGGTTGGATGTTTTGGAAACAAAGTTAGAGAGACCAGATTGACATGGTTTGGACAGAAGGGGGATCTCATCTCATGATTTTGTCTTCTGTGGTGCTGCTGTGACTTGTGAATTTCTTTGATAACTGATTAAATTGTATTATGTAAGATTAAAGAAACAAAAACACACTTATTTAATGACATAGTGACAAGTGTTGTAGAAATAACCACTGCTGCAGACAAGAATCACTAAATAAGAGAGGGCAAGGTAAGGATGTTAAAATCTATTATGGTTAAATTTTGTTAATTATGTTCTCCAACTTTCTTCCTCCCTCTCTCTCTCCCGGAAGTTAAAATTAGGGGCCACCAAATCCTTTGCATAAAAATACTTTCTTCCATGGTCTTTAACAGCTATTACTCCAAAGAAAACTCTGACATGTTATGTAATGAAGAACTAAAGAGGAAGTATTCACAAGAAAAGATATATATTGTCATGTTTCTTATTTTCTAATATTTGTTGTAATTACGACCACAGTCCCATTCAGCTGAAAATCACTAGTTAACAGGATTGCTCCTTAATCTAAAACCGTGGTCTTGTCAATACATACACACAATTCTCATAGATACATATTTTTGGGGTTTCTTTTTAAATGTAACTTTTCTGGCTTTTTTTTTTTAGCACAAGGTCTTCTTAAGAATAAACTACCCTGCCCACACTGAATTTGGGCATTGTTGCCATACTTTAATATTGTTGACACTTCAAGTACACTAGTGTTGCATTAACTGTGCATTGTGTGTGTTATATATTGACATTTGTGTGTTGGAAGTGCTTTGGTCCAGGAGAGTCTCTAACCCCTAACCCTTCACCTCACTAGTTTACTCTTGAGTGTCCCAGTTTCATGCTCTACAGCCACCACTGGCTGGATGGTATACACAATATTGTCTGAGGTTTATGCTTAAAAACTCACTCACTTGGGTGATAGTTTCATTGACAAAAGGTGTTCCATTATCACTGTTAATTTTAGCAGGAATTTCCCAAGGAAATTGCACATGCTTAATAGTGTTTTTGAGCATACGCTGAGAATCCTTAAGTAAACCAATGTTTTGATAAATGGGCTAACATCCCCATTTTAACACATGGTCCAACCCGTGTGTCAACTTTGCAAAATACAGAAAAAAATATTTGGGCAAGCAGGGTTTGTCATCAGGACACCACCACACAACAGGAAGCATTGCAGCAGCCTGGGTGGCAGCATCAACTCCGGCGTTTTCTGTTGAGACAGAGTCAGTGTTAGAAGTGTGAGCTGGACATTTACACACTCTAATACATTTCAGGAGTGGTATGGCATCAGGTAAATCAGCCACTTTGTCATGATTCAAGATGGGTTCGCCATCAGATTTTCAAAAATTTCTGTGTTTCCGAAGTGCACCAATGTCATGCACAATGCCAAATGCATTATTGGAATCTCTGTAAATTGTAATAATCTTATATTCTGCCAATCTACATGCTTCAGTCAGTTCAATGAGCTCAGTTGTCTGTGCTGAGCAATGAGAAGGCAGAGAGCCAGAACACAGTGTCATGCATTGAGACAACAGCAAAATCCAACCCGGTTGCGGCCTGTAGTTGGGTTGCGTGAGAAAGAGCCATCTACAAACAAAATAAGGTCAGGGTTATCAAGCGGTGTCTCCTTCAAATCAGGTTGTGGTGTACAAACCTGTTCCAAAATGGTAACACAGTTGTGTTGCTCTCTATCATCAGCTGTAGGAAGAAAACTAGCAGGGTTATGGAAAGTGCAGTGCTTGACATGAATGTTAAGCATATCTAACAGAACAGTGATGTATCTCAGCCATCCCGCTGTGGAAAGGTGTGATATTTACTGTTCCAGCAAAATCATAGGCACAGCATTTGGAACCAAGAAGGATACATTAGAATATCCAACAAAGACTCCAGAGGCAGTGACAGCCTGTTCTGCTGCAGCCACCACTCTCCCACACCTTGGCAGTCCTGCAGGGACAGGATCCAGTTTTGCTAAAAAGTTAGCAATAAGTCCCATTGTGCCACCGTGATCCTGTGAATGGTCCGGTAGGATCACGAAACCTAAAGTAGGTGTAGTTTGCAAGGCCAATTTCAAATCAACAAAAGGATTTTTAGCCTCAAGAGTCCAGTTAAGTATTTCTTGCGGTTGTAATCCTTTACGTCTCTCATACGATTGCAATCCTTTACCATGGACTAGTGCACTTAGTGGAGTTTTCAAAATTGCACATTTAGGGATAAATGCTCCGCAGTAAGAACACATACCAAGTAAAGAACACATTTGTTTTTTAGTTTGAGGTTTAGGAATATTTTGAATAACTAAATCTTGCTTAGTTGAGAGGGATTTGCCCTCAGCTGTGATCACATGACCCAAAAAGCTCACTAGTGGAACTACAGATCATTAAATCATCAACATACTGCAAAAGTGCTGTACCTTGTGTCAAAACCAGGGATTCCAAACTTTTCTTAAGTTTATCATTATAGATAGTTGGTGATTCACAGTATACTTTATACAAGCGTGTGAAGTTTTAGCTTTTGTCATCAAAGTTAAACGCAAACCAGAATTGACTGTCTGGTTGTACATTCATGCTAAAAAACACATTGGACAAATCAATCACTGAAAACCATTGTACATCAGTTGGTACTTGAGACAGAATTGTATGAGGGTTTGGAATATTTGAAGCTTTTGCATGAACAGCAGCATTCACGGCTTGTAGGTCTTGAAAATTAAGCCATTCAGTGGGTTGACCTTTATTTTTTATTTTCTTTACAGGAAAAATGGCAGTACGAACAGGAGTGTTCGCATGAAACAATAATTCCTGCTCGTCTGAGTGAATTAAAATTGTTTTTATGGCATCAACTGCTTCTCTTTTTAGTGGATATTGTTGTTTGCAGGGTTTGTAGTCTGAATTAGGTGTGATAACAACAGGTTCTGCATTTCTGATCAGACCTACATCACATTCAAGTCGAAGTGTCTTAAGCACTTCCTGTAAGGCTGGAATAGCAGCTGCTTCAGTTTCAGATAGGAAAATATGACTCGTAGATGATGAAAAAGAGACTAGCTGAACTGTTCTCAGTTGTTTGGGTCGTCAGCTGGAAATCCTTAAAACAATTAAAGTTTGGAGCAAAAGACACATCAGGTGTCATGGTTGGTGACCACTCTATATACCAGTGGCACTGTGTCACAAAAGCTCCTAAATCTTTCCATTCAGCATTGATAGTCTTTGCAAGTGATATGTGTGATGTAGAGTCTGTCTTCTCAAATAAAGGCATCTGTTTAGGATTGCTCCGATTAAGGCTTTTGGGGCCTATCACCAATCGCCAATTGATGAAATCAGTATTGCCGATACCGATCAAACGATATGTATTTGAACTTGAGACTACACATTATAGTGAAGCATTAATTATTATTTATTTAAGTTATTCTTAACACTGTATAATCATTACTAAAGTAAGAGATTACAGTATCATAAACTGACAGCTCTTTTATTTGCAGGAATATGCAACATTCCACATGCTTGAGGCTCAGTTCTAGACGCAACTTTTAACAGTTATCTTCCTGTGGAAATAAAATTTTACAAAAATAAAATAAAAGCTCTGCACCACCATGTGCAACATAACAGTCTCTGTAAAGCATGTTAACAGACACAACTTAACTTAGTTTAAAAATACATGTACCTTCCTGTACAAAAATAGAAAAAAATTGTTATAATAAATATAATGATAAAATAGCACTATGCGCATCATCTGAAACATTCAAGAGAATTCAAGAGAACAACTTCAACAGAATAACTTCCTGTGGAAAAAATAACTTGGCCGACTGTAGAATATAATCTAAATGTGCTCAACGATTAAATAAACCAAGTTTGAACAACATAATTTTGAATAAAATTCGGGTGGCACAGTGGTGCAGTGGTTAGCACTGTCGCCTCACAGCAGGAAGGTCCTGGGTTCGATTCTGGGTCAGGATGTTTCTGTGTGGAGTTTGCATGTTCTCCCTGTGTCTGCGTGGGTTTTCTCCGGGTACTCCGGCTTCCTCACACAGTCCAAAAACATGCAAACTGGGGATTAGGTTAATTGGTCACTCTAAATTGCCCCTAGGTGTGAATGTGAGTGTGGATGGTTGTTTGTCTCTATATGTCAGCCCTGCGATGAACTGGCGACTCATCCAGCGTGTACCCCGCCTTTGCCCCAAGATGCTGAGATAGGCTCCAGGCACCCCCGCGACCCCTAACGGGATAAGCGGTAGAAAATGAATGAATGACGTTTGAACAATAAAGCATGAGGTTAAAAAAATCAATTACAATAATGGAACAGGGCTTTTATCGATTTAGTCCTTGTAGAAGCAAAGATATAAAAAGGCAAAGCCAAATAAACATCCCTCAACTTCCCTGCAATTAGGAGACAACTGACCAAATAAACTGCAGAGCAAGAAACAAAAACTATAATGTCTTGTAATACTTCTTTATTCGTAGGCCATCTATATCCATCTATCTTACTATATGTAAGCCCAGGTATTCTTTTGTGGCCTTTTATAGGGGAGAGGGAGTGTACAGAGTTTAGACTTCAATTTTCTTCTATCCTTTTCCTCTCAAGCAGCTTTACTGGCAGATTTACCGTCAGGAATATGAGCATCTCCGCATTTTTAGCTGTTAACTTGTTCCTTTTGTCATCTACAATATTTCCTGCTGCACTAAAAAGTCGCCCACTATCATGGTACACAGAGGTAGGCTCATGCTGCTATTGCAAGAGAATAAAAGATAGATTTTGTGCAATAACTGGCTCAGATAGATAGAGGTTCATCTGCGCTGATGCTGGGTTGCTGGTGTCAGCACCATCATGTTGCCCGCCTTCATCCAACAGTTCAGTATACATGACACTCAGGGAGCCAGCTTTTGGTACCTTTTTAAGGGGCTCAGATTTGGACATCAGAAAGGAGCCCACGGATTTGGGGCTTGAGTTCATCTGAGAAATGTCTGTCTTTGTACCCATTTATTAAGAAGAGAAACAAAGAAACGACAAAACATTGATTTATTTTGTGCATTTCATAGGTTATGCTATAACAACCGCCCTACACTAGAAGGTAGCACAACAACATTTCATCTTACCTTTAAGCAAGTTTTTCACTAATAATTTTGTTCATAAGCAAATGCATGCAACATGAATGTCAAAATATGTGTTTTTTTTTTAAATTTATGTCTCAAAACTAACTTTTCTACTTAATACTCATATTACCTCTGTCTTTCCCTCCATCCCCCCCTCTCTCTCTCTCTCTCTCTCTCTCTCTCACACACACACACACACACACACACACACACACACACACACACACACACACAGAGAGAGAGAGAGAATTTGTGGATGATGTGCTCAACTTGGATTGAAATAGCCTCAGCGTTGTGTGATCCAGAAAATTCTTGAGCGTGTAGCACTACTCTGATGAGCTCGAAGTCTACATTTATAAACTGTGCGGTTAGGCTCAGCATGGACATCAGAGAGACATTTGAACTCCAAATGTCACTCGTGAAGCTGCCTGATGTGACGCCATTATTCATTAGGGATTTAATGTGTTCATACACTGTTTGATATAACTCAGACAGGCACACATCCGTGAAATATTTACGTCCTTGATGAATGTAACGTGGATCCAAGTAATTTACTAGACGCTTAAACCCAACGTCGTCCACAAAAGAGAGTGGCTGCTGGTCCAGGCACATGAATACCATTATTTTAAAATTGATTTCATTTTATTTCTTGCTGTCTTTCTCATAGGGCTCCCCTCGCTACAAATTCTCTTTGACGGACAACTGAGTGAGAGCCGACTTGGGCTTGCTTGCGGTGTGCGCTCGTTCCCTCGCTTCTTTTTCACAAGCTAACGTTTTATACTCATATTCTTTCATGTGGCTAACCTTCAAATGTCTTATATGGGTTGTGGTGTTAACATTTCTTTCTTTCTCTCCTCACTGAGGGATTCCCTTTGAACGGATCTTGCACATTGCAAATTTCATATCCTTGTCCGATACATTGAAATACTTCCAGGCTGGTGACGCCATCTTAGCTGTACATTTTAATCGCGTCAAACGGCTCTTTTGATCGGCTTAACTGACAACAACGATTAATTCCGATAGTATGCAAATTGGCTGCGGCCGATCAGCTCACCGATCGATCAAAGCATCCCTACATCTTTGTAGTCAGTAGTCAGGCGAACCAGTGCTGCACATGCGTTTTCAGACCAAAACAGGGTTGTGATGCACAGAGGCCCATGCACTATGAAATATCAATTGTGCTCATTTAACATATCTGGACCCGAAGAGACCTATAATGTGCAATGCAATGCGTCCGACACCATGAAATCAAAATGTGTGTTTGTCACCAAACTTTGTGCTTCTTGCACAAACATGTTAGTAAAGCTAGGGCTCCGTGATTTCCACTGGTATGCATAAAAAACATCAAAATCAAATTTGACACATGCATGTTATCCCAAATCAGATGTTTTAATGACCCACAGCCTTCTGATGTTGATAACAATGATATACCAAACTTACACGTGAGATCTCTGCCCATTAAATGTATAGGACACAAGCTTGATAGCAAGAAAGCATGTTTAATTGATGAGCACTGTGAGTCCTCACATTTCAACGGAAATGTAAATTTTTCTTTGACAGTTTTTCCCAAAGGTCCAATTGATCATATAGCATTACCACTTAATTAAAGAGGATCACAAAACTCTGCGGTTTAAATCACATTTGTAGCTACAAATTCTGTGATCCACCAAAAATCCACCAAAAATGTAATAGCTTTCCCTGCCACCATCAGTGTGTACTGTGGTAGTTGTTTAAAGGCATCAGTGTCAACATATGTGCCTACTGGTGATTCCATGTTTTGTTCTACATAATCAATAGCTTGAGTCAACAAAGTGTGTTTGCATGTGTGACCTGTGTGTGATGTTTTCTGCATAAATGAAGCTCTCGGAGTGTTGGTAACAGCAGATTTATTCCCCATCTGGGTTTGACAAAGGAAAATACAGGCAACGGGTCAGCTCTTGTGGACATACAGCTCATGTGCAGTATCAGACAAATCATCCGGGCCTTTTTGGATTACCCATAATCCTTAAATTAGTGATTGTATAGTGGTTTTATGTAAATAAAATAATGAAACAAAACAGAAAAGTCTGTCTTTCTCAAAGAAAATAAATACAGTAAAATATAAAAATATACAATTTTCAATCTCTGGACTGTTACCTGTTTTTAAGTATTTTTCATTTTACATTAACATTTCTGTAACAACAATTTTTCCACACAATACACAGTAAATGAATGAAACAACAATCACCTGCATGTCTAAAACTCTACAACACTCATATGTAACATACCTGGGTTTGACAAAGGAAAATACAGCCAACGGGTCAGCTCTTGTGGACATACAGCTCATGCGCGGTCTGAAAATGAGGCATACGTGAATGTCAGCTAGCTACACTACAGAGACAACGCTTACTGGCAACAAAACACATAAAACGAGTGGTTAACTTGACAAAAACATGGCAACTTTATCCTAAAATAAATAATATATAACCAAACAAAGCCAGTTTAACCTTAAAGTGCTTTTGAAGCTAATTAACATTATTTTTGCCCACAGACATTCACAGACACGTTACCTCAGACAAATCCTCCGGTGCTTTGGGGATTCCCCATAATCCTTCGTTACAACTCTCGTTACAGGTACACATTTACGACAGCAGGTGGCGCAGTCTTCACATTTTTAGCAGGATTTAACCTGAAACTATTTAACTATGTTACACATGTAAGCTATTCTTCATTGCGAGCTTGCAGCAAAAGCATTTCTTCATTGCAGATAGCGTGTGTGTGTCTGTGTAACCTCCCCTTCCTGGCTCAGTGGAGCCGCATCGCCCCTCTCCTCCTGCCTTTTCTTGCCCTTAGTCAGCTTGAGGTGTGGTTCTAGATGGTGGTTGTGTGTGTGGCTGATGACGTTGGGTGCAATCCTTCGCCCAGTGCCCTTGTTGGCAACACAGGAAACAAGCATCTGGATTGCAATTGGGTCTGACTCCTGTACCTCTTCCTCTTCTATGCCCCCTTCCTCTTCTTGGATTTTGGTCAGGCACACAGTACGTGCAGACATGCGCGTCCATTCTCTGGGATCTAGTTTCAGCATCATTTCAAGGGCAGTCTTCTCTTCGACCCCCCTGGTAAACCAGTACTTGTTCGAGTTGCGAGCACTGTGGACACAGGCTAGATAATTTTTATTTAACAAACAAAATAGATCTTACCGTTGTTTTGGGATTTGGATTCGTGTTGAAACCCCAAGTATGGTCAACCCTCTCTTGCCTCAAAGACATGGGGTAGAGGCTGGAAGAATTCTGCTTCCTGGGTGATCAGCCACTGTCCACCGGGAGGTCCAGTCATTCACTCATGGAATCCCACTTCTGAGATCAATTTTATATTATTTATTGTGGTGAGACTGAAATAAAGACCTTCTGATGAGATGGGAAGTCAAAGGAGTTTGTTTCTTTGCAAAGAAAGGAGCAACAGTTGTACAGAGTGCAGAACAATCTGTAGAGTGTGTCTCAGACAGAGGGAGTCAAGCATGTGTTTTAATAGAGCAGTGTTTCTGGCGTTGGAACATACAGCAATGCGACTTATATGTGTTTTGCAAAAGGGGGGCAAAATCGGATTTCAGGTGAAGCGGTAAGTTTGACTTTCAACAGTCACACAAGGAGTTACATGAAGATAAGGTGTTAACAAGAAGTCACATACACAGTTCAGGATTATACAATAGTGGTATTTTCCCATTACAAATTATGTTCAAGTCTTTCCATGTGTAACCATGTGTTTTGACATGGTTACACATGGAAAGTCGAAAGATGACTTCATGGAAAGATCAAAGAAGTCTTTGCGGCATATACCATGTCTTCTCAGTCCATACTTTATGTGGAGTATGCTGCTGAGTGTGTCCTGTCCCATTCCGTTCCTCAGTTTGGACTTGACCAGATTCATTTGTGAAAATACTCGTTCTACATCAGCATTGCTTAAAGGCATTGCAAGCAATGACAGAGGGCAAGATCTTTGAAAGCCTGGTCTCCATTGCTGTCTTTGTAATTGAGCACTTCAACCCAAATTGCCTCTGCCTGATTGTCCTCCTTGTTTGTCCAAGGGTGGTAACAGCCTGATACTGTGTGTCACGAGCTGCAAGATCACCAGAATAAAGTTTCAGAAGTGACAGTGACCTAAGCTGTTGATTTGTTTGTAGAATTTTTTCCAATGCAGACGAGGAGGATGAACTGGACGGGGTGTCCACATCGGAGTCCCTCTCCTCCGGCGGAGCAGCAGGCTCATCTGCAGGAGGTCTGTGACGGAGGCTTTGTCCCAAGCGTTTTAGTTGTTGGTTTGTTCTAGGTTGAGCTGAAATCAATCTGTAGGAAAGGAAAGAACCAGAAGACTAGGACCAGTCTGTTGCAAGCTGGACGGTTTATTGCCAAGTGCACAAGGGGAAACAGGTCTACAGTCAGCGGGCTGAGAGCAGAGTGTTCCGTCGAGTGCTTGGAGCAGGGGTGTATTTATGTGTGATAATGAATGAGTTTCAATGTGTGATGCGTGTGAGTATACATGTGAATGAGTGTCTGTGTGATGTGTGTAAGTATGCCTGTGATATCAAACAGAATAGAGTAAGTGACACTACTTATTTATGGGCAGATAACCGCCATTGCGTATAATCAGCATCAAGGAAAGGGAGGCTGGCATCTCGAGGTCAGCTCCTTCGGTTCCCATGTGGTATATTGATAACAGTAGCACCTGCGAGCGTGTGAAAGTTGAGCAATCAGTCACAACAGCATGAGAGGTTATACAAGGGTTACATGATTTGGGTACAAAACATCATCTGAGGATACAATAATGCAAAAGTTTATATGAAGATACATAGGGATAGTATATAATAGAAATTTCCATCACAATTCCCCCCTTTTGATCAATATACAAATTGATCAACCAAAAGACAGCATTGGAAACAGCATTAATAACAAGAAACAATAAGCAAAATAAGGAACTATAAACCCAAATATCCATATTGGCACACCAGTCACGGTTGAAGACAATACATCATGTAGGGTTACAAGACAAATAAGTGCAGAGGCTGGTTTTATGGAGGAACTCCAGAATCATGTAGCAAGCAAAGAGAGAGAGAACTAATGAGGGTGATGCCTGGAACGCGTATCAGAGCGCGGAACAAAATGTACATAGTTGGCAAAGTCAAAATAAAAGGGAGGGTCAGTACAAATACAAAAAGACAATATAGACAATAACAAATTCCCACAAAACATATAGAGTATTATAGTATTATACCAGGGTCGGACACACCATGAAGGACACACCATTGAACCTCAGCACAAACGGAGGGATGGAGGCAAAAGTGCAGCTAAGGAGCATCTTGGTCTTGGTCTGGGAGTTGTGGAAGTGTCACTGTGCGATGTGGTCCGAGAAATAATGTGTGGGCAAATAAGTGGAAGGAGAGAGAACAGGATCATGGTTATAAGTGCAAAGAACAGAGTTCGGAAGCAACATCCGCTGAGTCCACTACGAATGTGTGACAACGGCGTCATGATGAGATGCAGTGTAGCGTTTCAATTCACCATGCACTGTTGATGGGATGAAGCCGGTCGTCTTTCTGTGTGTGTGTATGTGTGTGTGTGTAACTAACAGTATATTCAGCGTAGCCACCAGGGGACTCTCAGTCACCGCTGATGGGATCCAGGTCAACGTCGGGCACCCTGTGAGCACGGATTGTAATGTGCAGACGCCGTTTTATTCCGTCATCAGTGCAGGATTTCTGAAGTTAGGGTCTCTGCAGCCTTCCAGGTGGGGATCGTCTGGAGCTGGGACCTTCCTGCAGTGGCTAACGTGGATCCACGTTGCTCTTTCAGCAACCTTAACGGCAGTGTGCGTCACCAGGAGGACTTGGAACAGGCCCAACCACCGTCTGGACTTCCAGGACTTCCTCCTGAAGTCTTTTACAATGATCAAGTCCCCAAGTTTCAGGTCGTGGAGCTGACGTTGGGCAGGAATAGGCAGAGCATCAGCAACCTGTTTCTGGATGCTAGCAAGAGTGGACAACGGGTTAGCACAATAAGTCAGCATAGCATTTTCGCAGTGAGATGTGGAGAGCGGTTTCTTCAGTTGGGGCTCAATCCCCATGTGAGGAGGGACTGCAAAAATAATTTCAAATGGTGAGAGATTAGTTCTTGTTCTCTTTCTCATTCTCATGTACATTAGGACAATTGGGAGTGCCTTTGTCCATGAGAGGCCAGTCTCTTCACAGCACTCAGCCAGTTTGTGCTTGAGAGTGCCATTTTCACGCTCAACTGCGCCCCCGCTTGCTGGGTGGTAGGCACAGTGTTTTCTGAGGTCAAATCCAAAGTGTCAAATGTCAGAGAGTCATTCAGATCAGTGAGAAACTCTTTAGCAAATGAGTGATGAGGATCAGGTACCACAAAATCAGTACAGTGCAAACAGCATGCAGACATGAGCTCCGTCTACTGAGAGCGTCGGGAGCGCGCAAGCTGAACAAAGCGGCGCGAGAGAGAGAGGGCTAGGAGCCACTCATACACATACAAAGCTTTTGACTGTGGATCAGCAGAGAGCAACATACAGGAAGACACAGGGATCTCAACATAGCAAACCATCTGGAGAACAGGAGAGATTAATGCCCAGAAGAAGCATCAAGTCTCTCCCCAGCAGATTTATGGGACAAACACGAGAGATGAGAAAAGAGTGTGTCACACTGAGAGACGGAAAAGGAGAGAGTATCACATTTGAGAGGTCTAGAAAAACATTCTCTGTTGGTGGTACCAGAAGAACCAAGAGAGAATACAAATTTTCCACTAAGTTCAACATCAGACATTTCACGTGCATGGATAACAGAATGTGTAGCACCGGAATCAACTAAAAATGTTATATCAGCGCCACCTACACGCAACGTCATCTGAAGGAAGGTCTTATAAGCTTCGGTGGAGTACTTAGCAAAAGTGTGAATCAGTGTATGTGCAGCAGGAAGCTTTTCTTCATTGCCAGAGCATAGTGTGTGTGTGTGTGTGTATCACCTCCCTTGGGTAATGTCCCCTGTCACGTAGATTCACACGGTCAGCTGTCTGTTCAACCGTTCCGCTCCTCGAAGCCGCATGTCAGTCAAAGTGTTGCTGGGAAAGTCGTTGTTGTCGTCGCAGGTCGAAGCAGCCTTGCTGATTAAGGCCACCGGGAGGACCATTTGGGTGATGTTGATGTTGAGAGTTCTGTCTGTGTGGGCAGGCGATGTACCAGTGTCCGAATGCAGCGCAGTACCAGTATTGGTCGTCTGGAGCCATGTGGGGCGTGTTCTGCCCTGAGGGGAGGGCTGCCACTGTTTGTCGTGGCCACGTCCCCTGCCGCGCCTACGGAAGGGGTGTAGCTGCTGGAATGGCGGATGTTCAACTGGCGGGGCTGAGGTCTGCCCGCCCTGAAGAGGTTGGGCAGTACCTGTCACAGCTTGGAGCATGGCGAGTTGGGCTGCCTCCTTCCGCTGCTTCTTCTTTTGTTCTTCCCTTGTCTTGCTCTGGTCCAGCAGGGACTGTGCGTGAACAGCATGTCGTCTGACAGTTGCAGGATCGCTTTCGTCCCAACCCACAAAGTGACACTTAACATGGTCGCGAATGTCTCAGAGGAGTCCTTCGACAAATCTCAGGACGAAATGAGTCTCAAAGGGCGTGGCAGGTTGTCCTGCACCACGGCCGCTCTCAGGAGGAGTGAGACCGCTGTGTGTTACAAACAGGTCCCAAACCGTCTGGTAAAACTCTCTGACCGGCTCCCCAGGTTAGTGGCTACAGGCCATGACCTTTGACATGTCCACTTTCACTTGAAACATTTCTCTGAGTTGTTGGCAGAGGTCTGTCACAGCTTGTCATCAGACTCATCTTTTACGACACCTTGATTTTGAAAGCGGTGTTATCTTTGCGTGGTTACAGCTGGGCGACCCTTGAGTGTCACTTCAGGTTTTTCACCTGCTGCTGGAGCTCCCCCTGCTGTACCCTGTTGTTGGAAATCAGGTTGTGCATTGTTTGGCGGTGGAAGGAGAATAGGACCCCCTGCTTGAGCTTGGTTCTGTAGGGCCTGGTGTTGAGGCGGACCACGTTATTGACCGTGAACTGCAGGAATTTGTCCTTGTCCGAGAGGAGGATACGGCGGTGGAGGGGGTGAGTCGAGCAAAGGACCTCCGTGACCTGTTAGGGAAGGATACAGAGAGGCAGATTTCTGTCTGTGTGGTTGTTGCAAGGTGTTTGGGTGCGTGTCTTTCTCATTTGAATCAACTTTCAGCATTGTCATTTCTTGTCCTGCAGACTTTCTGTCCCTATGTTCTGCTTCGCCTTTCCACATTTTAAACCACAATTGGTTTTCTTCTATCCTCTCTCTTTCAGTCCTTGACATGGACTTTTTTCTTTTCAACTTTGCTTCTTCCTCAGTCAATTTTTTCTCTTAACTGCTGAATTTGTCTCAAACTCAAAGAACCACCCTGTGGGAACCCATATTTGTCAGTCCAGTATTGCAACTAAGTCAGGCTCCCCTCTCCATATTTCTTTCTCATCAGATCAACAGTTGGTCCCTTCGGGACACTCTTACTCTGCCCTTTTCCCATTTTCACAATCTGGACGCAGCTAATCCACGTATCAGTTTAGTGTATGTACTCTGGCAGCATACACAAGGACAGCCAGTACTGGATTTCACTCACATAACACTACTTGACGTCTCAAGCAAGGCTGGTTTTCATGTTCTGAGCCACAAACAAGCTTAAACACCCTTGAAAGATTCAGTGTCAATTGAAAACTTAAGAGATGACTAGGAACAATAGTAATTAGTCGTATCAGACGTTAACAACTGTTTTCACCACTTTCAACTTGGCCCTGAGGTCGTCGCCTCGGGCAAAATTACACTAACACAACAACTTCGTTGATCTCATGTAAAAGGTAATATATGACATAGATCGGTTAAATTACAGCTCACCGTTTTTGAAAATTTTGGAGAATTTTAACACATTACTTCAGGATTCGGGATCGTCGTGAGGTCTAAAGCAGCCTTCTCGGACGTTGGGCCTGTCGTCTCTGAACTTTTCTCAAGGTTGAGGAAGACTTCAAGAGTCCGGCGGGCCCACCTCCGACGTCTCCTTCAGGCCAGCAAATCCTGCAGACGATCCCACTTCTGACACCAAGTTGTGACGAAGGCTGAACCAGAGGACTTTATCAGATAGGCTTGACTCTGGAGAGATGAAACGTCGGGTGGATCCTCATAGTGCAGGAAAGCTGCAGACGGACCTCCTCTGGGTTGATGATCTTTGTGATGGTGAAGGGCCCGATGAACCTGGCTTACAACTCTCCACCCTAAGGAGCAGATCACAGGTGGAGAGCCAGACACTTTGGCAG
Organism: Mola mola; assembly: GCA_001698575.1. Taxonomy (NCBI): domain Eukaryota; kingdom Metazoa; phylum Chordata; class Actinopteri; order Tetraodontiformes; family Molidae; genus Mola; species Mola mola. The sequence goes on along the minus strand of KV751341.1, from coordinate 81,257 downwards.
ACCCGATAGGCGGGAGAGGGCTTGCGATGCTTGTTGGCATTGGCAGCATAGCGGTTGGCAGACTTGAGGAGGGCAGAGCGGGCCTGGTCCCAGGTGCGCTGGCAGTGGCGGATGAAGGTCTGAACAGAAGGGCAGCTTGCCCTCTTCTCCTGGTGGGCAAAGAGTGGGGGCTGATACCCATAGGCGCACTGAAAGGGGGAGAGTCCAGTAAGGGAGGAGGTGAGGGTGTTATGAGCATATTCTGCCCAAAGGATCTGTTCAGACCAGGAAGCAGGGTTGTGGGCTGTCAGACAGCGAAGCGTAGTTTCCAGGTCCTGGTTCTTTCTCTCCGACTGCCCGTTGGACTGGGTATGAAAACCAGAGGACAGGCTGACTATGGCCCCTAGCAGGGACAAACAGACGGTCAGGCGAGCAGGAACTAGGGCCAGGTTGATATTCAATGGCCGCCCACACTCTCTCTTCGATCTCCCAGGTGACGGAAGCAATGAAGCAGGAGGCTGGGACAATGATGGCGGGTTCAGATTTTTTGTCAGGGCTCTCCGGAAACTGATGGGAAAGAGCATCAGGCTTAGCATTGTGGGAACTGGGCCGGTAGGACAGGGTGAAATTAAATCTGTCAAAGAACAGCGACCAGCGGGCTTGTCTGGAGTTCAGTCTTTTGGCTGAGCGAATGTACTCCAGATTATGACGATCAGTCCATACCAGAAAAGGCACCTTGGCACCTTCCAGCCAGTGTCGCCACTCCTCCAGGTCCAATTTTACTGCCAGAAGCTCCTTATTGCCAATGTTGTAATTTCTCTCTGCTGGGGTGAGACGATGAGAGAAGAAGGTGCAGGGATGGAGCTTCTGGTCGATGGCTGCGCGTTGGGACAGGATAGCCCCTACTCCCACGCTGGATGCATCTACTTCTATGACGAACTGGTGGTCTGGATCGGGGACCTGGAGGATAGGAGTCGTGGAAAAACCTGACTTGAGGGTGTCAAAGGCTCCCTGGGCTGTATCCGACCAATGAAAGGCAGTCTTGGATGAGGTGAGAGCAGAGAGGGGGGCAGCAACCGAGCTGAATCCCCTAATAAAGTGCCGGTAAAAATTGGTGAATCCCAGGAACCGTTGCAGTTGTTTGCGTGTCTCTGAGACTGGCCAGGAGGCTTCTGTGGAGACCTTAGCAGGGTCCATCTTTAAAGAGTCTTCCTAGCCAAGGAAGGAAACTGAGGAGACATGGAACTCACATTTCTCTGCCTTGACGAAGAGGTTATTATCCAGGAGGCGGCGGAGAACAGATCTCACATGGGTAACATGGTATTTCTTATTCCTGGAAAAAATGAGAATAACATCCAAGTAGACGAAGACAAACTGATTGAGCACGTCTCTGAGTACGTCGTTAACCAAGGCCTGGAAGACAGCGGGGGCGTTGGTCAACGCAAAGGGCATCATTAAGTACTCATAATGCCCAGTAGGTGCGTTAAAGGCAGTCTTCCGCTCATCCCCCTCCCGCATGCATACCACGTCGAGCTTAGAGAATACAGTACCCCCTGGAGCAGTTCAAAGGCCATGGAAAGAAGCAGGAGGGGGTAGCGAGTCTTCACCAATGTATTGTTTAGTCCCCGATAGTCTATGCAAGGGCGTAGCGCTTTGTCTTTCTTTTCCACAAAGAAGGCCCTCGCCCCCGCAGGTGAAGAGGAGGGACGGATGATCCCCCCCGCCAAGGAGTCTTTGATATATTGGTCCATCGCCTCTCGTTCTGGGGTAGAGAGAGAGTTCAAGCGTGCAATAGCACAGTCGTAAGGATGGTGTGGCAGCAGGGAGGAGGTTTTGGTCTTGCTAAATGTAACGGAGTTAGAAATGCACCCTTATTATTTATTATATTTATGTTGTATTTGGTTTGTGAATTTTATCTTAGCCAAATAGTTTTATTTTCCTTTTACCTGTGGGAGGGCATGTTGCTGCATTCCGCTTTGTTTTTGTTCCTCCTGAGCCCCGTAGTTTTCCAGGCTTCTGTACCCCCTCCCTTCTTCCCCTCACAGTGATGTTCACAGTGGCTGAGGGTTATTTGAAATAAGAGACGGATGACGACAATTGACGTGTGTAAATTGTCGCCTGCAGGTTTGAGTCAAAATAAATATTTGTGAAAACGCTACCAACTCCTCTTTCTTCAACTGCCATCCCACATGGGTTACATAAAGACTTCGTTCAGGTTGTGATAAATGGCTGGAACCTTGGTGAGGTCTGGAGCAGGAACAGGGGCCCGGGGTGCCGATGAAGACGATGAGCTAAGGTAGGTCTGCTGGCAGGTTGGGCTCCACGCTCTGATGGAGCAGGTGGTCCAGCTGATATCTGGATTGTACAAACAAAGCCAGGGGAATCCCAGAATGACCGGCTGGTTAGGAGTGGACAGGAGCAAAAACTGGATGTATTCACCGTGGTCCCCCGGTAGGAGCATGCGCACATGGCTGGTCTTATTATTCACCTAACCCCATGACGTGCCCATCCAAGGCTCTGGCTGGAAAGGGTGACAGCAACGGCTCCAGCTGCAGTCCCAGGTGGAGAGCGAAGTCCTCATCCATGATACTCCCATCTGCCCCGGAGTCAATGAGGATGGGGACGGGATGAAACCCAAAAGGCAGCAGAAACTCAGCAGTGACGATAGGTCTGTCCATGGAGGCGGAGTTAGTGGCAGAGCTCACCAGTATGCATCTATCTACTGATGAGCTTTGGCTTTTACCGGGCACCGACTGACAAAATGACCTGGCTGACCACAGTACATGCAGAGATTTAACTGCTGTCTCCTCTTCCTCTCCTCCGGTGAGAGGCGGGTACAGCCAAGTTGCATTGGCTCAGGATCTCCCTCAGTGGAAGGAGGGGCTGCAGCTGAGGGTACCGGAACTGATGTCACTGAGGGCCGGTAGCGAGGAGGGCTGCGACACCGAGGGAGGCTGAATAATTCTGAGCGACGCTCCCGTTGATGTGCCTGGATGCACAGATAGACACGTGCGACGAGTGCGAAGAGGTCCTCCATCGAGGACAGCAGTTCATAAGGCATGAGCTCGTGTTTTATTTATCCAGCCACCCCCCGTATGAAGACTTCATGGAGAGCGGCCGTGTTCCAGTCACATAGGTGAGCTTTGGTTCAAAAGTCAATTGTGTAATCTGTGACTGACCGGCTCCCCAGAACCAAATCCAACAACGCTCGTCCAGCGTCAGCTCCCAGAGGACCGGTACCAAACACTTTCCTGAGTTCATCAGCAAACACACGGAATGAGCGGCAGGCAGGTGTCCCTCTCATCCACTTGCTGTTCCCCACAAGCGCGCCCACCCCGTGAGGTGATTGACTGTGTATGCCACTTTAGCCGCCTCTGAAGAGAAGGTGAGTGGCTGCAGGGAGAAGATGATGGCACAGTTGCAGAGGAAGGCATTACAGGTTGCTGGGTTGCCATCATAACGCTCCGGTGAGCCCACGTTAAGTTCCCAGACTTGGGATACAAGAGGCGAAGCTGTAGCACCGACAGAGGAGGAGACAGCTGCTCCTGGCGAAGCTCCCGCACCGACCGGGGAAGCAGCAGCATCCGCCGATGAAGTCGCAGAAACCCACACTGGGAGGGCCCCCACCTCCAAGGCTTGGAACTGGGCTTGCATGTACGCCATGTCACGCTGGACCTCCACCATGACTTGTTGGCTCTCAGCCGTGACCGCGACAGAGTTGGCAACCAGCATCTCCTCCATTCTAGAGATCTGGTCGTTGATCTGTGCTGGGTTAATTTCTGGCCAGATTGTACTGTAACGGGTGTGTGAGTGGACCCAAGTCAGGTACCAGGAGATCCGTCCGGAACAGAGTGCTGGAGAATAGTGCATGAGGGAGGAGGAGCTGGAGGAGCTGGTTAAGAGCTAACTGGGGGGAACAGGTGAGTAATGATGTTGATTAAGGCAGGCAAGTAGAGTGGGTTGGTAGAGGGGAAAACCGGGAGTGAACTGTGACAATCAAGCCTCACAACTCTTGAGATGAGGGAGAGGAAGAAAAGAAACAAACGTTCCAGCATTTTAAATGCATTACTTTTTTTTGTTGATCCTGTTTAATTCCTGCAGAAATTGCATTAGAAACAGAAGCTACAGTTTGTTCATGGGATCACTGTACATTTCGTGCGGGATTTCAGCATCATAACAACTTAACGGATTTTTGCTTCGCTGAAAGTGAAGCTTTAGTTCATCCCATGCCTGGAGTATGCGTGAACAGAAGTCATGGATGGAAGGCCATCGTGTACCTGACATCTGTATTAGCGTCAAAGGGACTTCACCAGGATTGATAAGGCTGTAGATCTTGGCATATTCACGGCGGTGAAGGGCACTGTGTGAAAACCAGTTATGAGAATGAGAAACCAAGTATTCAAGGTTGCCAGGAAGCGTCTCGACTGCCTTGCTTACACACAGATATATTGAATGGCACACACACTTTAGTAGCTAAAGATTTGGGTTTTTCTGGAGCAGGTGTTTGTACACAGAATTTCTCTTCCCCACCATAACACTGCAGCCATCTGTACCTATTCCAAAGCATTTTTTGATATCCAGCCCAGTGCTCTGTAGAAAACTGTACCGAGTGGAGGCAATGGCCTCTGCCGTTTCACCATTCAAGTTAGCCAGCCCCAAAAAAGTTGTCACAATTTTGTTCAGTTTAACACTGCAGTAGCGGATTACCACACAAAGCTGCTTGACAGATGTGATATCGGTGCTTTCATCTATTACAAGGGAATACTGGGCATCTCCGATATCACTCATGAGGTCTTCAAACATGCATGGGGCTATGGCATGGCTTATTAATGCAGTGCATTTGTTCTGGTCTATTTTGACTTCTTTGTCAGCCAAGGTAGATCCAAATAATTCACCGATGATCCACAGCACTGATTAGCTCATTTGTTTGTCTCGTTAGGTTTTGAAGTAGTGAAACCAATGTCCGTAAGCCTCATGGATAAGAAAGGTGCAGTTTTTTTTGTGCTTTTCGGTGCCAGCATGTTATATTAAATCTGCATGATGAGCACGCATCACACATTTGCAAAATCAGCAGAACGCTTACAAGTTATCTGATCCAGTCTTTCATTGCACTGTCTTTCTCAAACTTTTTATGATACTTTTTCCCTCTCATTGTCATGCTGTCTCTCTGTCACTGACAGCCTCTCATGCATTGTTGTGCATGTTTGTGAGTGGGGGTGGGGGCAGTAACCAGGAATCAGGGGTGTAGACAGGTCCTGGAACAGTCCCTTTCGTGTTCCTCTTTATAGTGGAGAGCTGGGAGAGAATCAGGCAGGGATCATACATGAGTCAAAGCAAGCCCAAATAAACCACTACACTTTAGAAAACAAGCCCAAAAATCCGCAATACGCGACTGACGAGATTTGCAAGCGACTTTACAGAAAAACAAGTCCAAAGTCACATTATAATAAGCGGACTTGGCAACTGTGAATTTGGAGTTCCATAGATGGATGGTAAGACATGTTTACTGCTGATTCTGTGGCGCAGCGTACATGCTGAACTGGTCAGTATAAGTTTTGGAGATGATGTGAAATTAGCATTTCACATCTGGGTTGGCAATGAGCAAGTTACTAACCTGTAATGTTGCACTTGGTTCCTGTGAAGTGCTTTGCATGTTAAATTGGATATTTAGAGACCAAAAAAGTTTAAACTTTTAAATTGCTGTTTCTCAAAATGTGTTTTGTGTCATTGAACTCATTACATCACAGATTTTGGAACAATGTTATCCAAGTTGTTATATGCAGGCCCTTTTAAGTTGCATTATTGGCGTAAGGATCCATGAAATGTCTGCATATTGCACACATTGGTTATGTATGTGGTTTTTTTTGCTGTTTTTGCTTTGTTGACGAATCAGTCCTTTGTGTGTTGTTACTGTTATGGTACAGTGCAAAAATAGGACATAGACGGCGGTTGAACTAGCTGTTGTGCTTGTGTGTGATCATAACGCCCCACCCCTGATCAGGCCAGCTGGCTTACCCATTTACACAACGGCCTCTGATGTTGCTTTGATACTACGCGCGGAGGCAGATTAGAGGTGCATCAAAACAGACAGCACCAAGCCACCCCCATAACTTTTACACAGGTGGCGAAGCAGGGAAAAAGCGAACTAAAAGCACCTTCAAAAGGCTGTGTAAAAGGAGCTATCTTAATTAACTCATTGCCAGAATCCTAAGGATTTTCTGAATGAGTACCCCACTCAGAAATTCAACTCCAAAACCATGACCCCAAACAGGATAGGTGGTAGAAATTGGAGGGATGGATGGATGGATGTAGTTAGTGTTCAAAAAGAGGTCACGTGAGCAAGGTGAAAAAAAGAAAAAATGTGCAATGAAATTTCTTCTACCATTCATGTTGCCTTCGACTTGATCACCAAGTCTACCATGACCTGGATGACTGAGAATCTTCACAGACACAATAAAGTTTCTTATTCATCTTCCAAGACAAGTGTGTTTTTGGGCGTGTAATGCTGACTTTGTCAAGCTTTCTTGGCTCAAAGTGTCAGACGCTTAGTAGCACTGTGTTTACTATGGGTCAGATTAAAAATGTGATCACCCAAGCCACTTAAAAAAACTTCTGACTTTGCATTGGTGAAGAAATCTTGGCCCTTGAATGGAATCTTATTGGAGGGATGACTGCTCCTCAGCCTTTATTTTGGCTTCATTGTCACAACTGTTAGGGACTTCATATGATCACCAACCAATTCCTAGTTTGATGTAGGTTTTTATGTCCACACATTGAAAAATGTGTAAGCAGGCACAGGTTAAAAGACAGGATTTTTGGATTGATTTTCAGCTGCCCTCCACTCTGGCTGCACTTGGATGGGGCATTTACACTGAAGTTGTTTAAGTCTGAGAGAGGGAGAAATTTAAAATGTCAAGCAGCAGTAGTGGTATAAGTATTTTCAAACATGATGCATGGGAACCTGTGAGGCAAGAAAGCACAACAACTCTGGAGAAGAAGTCCTTATCATGTTTTGATAGCATTGCCTGAAAATGTATAGGATGGGAAGGAGGAGAGAGGAACTCAATGTATAATGGGGAGTCCCCCAGCAGTCTAACCTATAGCAGCACAACTAGGAGCTAGCCTGAGCCTTCGTAACTATAAGCTATATCGCTTAAATTGCAATTATTTTCTTTCTGTTATTCTCCATTATGGCGGGATTGTGTGTGCTTCCTGTAGATTAGAGACAATTGTGCTTCTGCAACAATACAAAATAACTGGACCATGTGTGAGTGTGCCCAGAGAGTTAGAACATAATGATAATATAGTTACAATAGTCCAGCCTGTAATCTTGGAAATGCATGGACTAAGCTTTCTGCGTCTTTCTGAGAAAAAATGTGTCATGTTTAGTGTTGTATAAAGTACCCAGTAATCATACTTGGGTAAAAGTATTTGAATAAGGTATCGTGTTAAAATAGTACTTTTGTAAAAGTAAAGGTCACCTAAATGAATAGTATTTTTGATACTTTGAAAGTCTTAATGTATGATACGTTAGCTGTACTTTCGTACATTATGCATATATTTATATATGTATACTCATGTTTACTCATTATACTATGTGTCAATCAAGTATCAAACTGGCTGCTTTCTAGATCTAATATTTAACATGTTTTTCTGATTATTACAATCTGTGTTTTATCTGAGAGCTGATTAAATAATTTTAAAAATGCATAAGTATCTTCTGATGCAGCCTGTAACCTGCAAAGTAATGAGTAACCAACGTTATCAAATAAATTATGTCTCCAAAATGTACTGAGTGGAAATATAGGGTACCAGAAATTGGAAATACTCAAGTAACTGGTTGTGTTACAGTAGGTAAGTAGAAAAAGTCAGTCCTTGAGATTTGTTCCTTATCATTATTATGGTGCTAGAGGCCAGGGTAATGCCATCTACAGTATATACAAAGCAGATATACCCTTAAATAATCCTAAAATGTTTATGAAAGAGCACAATAATTTAATTTTAACAGCAGAAAACTGTGAGTCATCCAGATTTTTATGTCCTTAAAGCGTGCCTGAAGTTTAGTTAGCTTATTGGTTTGCCTGGTTTTAGTGACAAATATTTTGTAGCTAGGAGTCATCCGCGTAGCAGTCGAAATTAAACGTGTTAAGAGTGTTTTGTAAAAATATTACCAAAGGGAGCATATACTGTATAAAATGAAAAAAATATCGTACCAAGCACAGAATTTTGTGGGACGTCATGAAAAACTCATTTGTGCTGGAGGATTCATTATTAATATGAACAAACTGATTAATTTATTGAATGTTTAGAGAAATGAGTAAGCTGTTTTTGTATCTGTTAGGTAAGTTTATTTTGGAAGTGTCACCTAGGAGGCAAGACTGTGGAAAGAGGGATCCTGCAGTTCAGGACAGTGAGTCTTTTTATGGGAAAAATCCAAAAAGAGTCCCTGTTGTGCATTGTGTGCAAATTTTTGTGTTTGCCAATCCCATTTTAAACATCTTATGCTTTCTGACATGTGTTCTATGGATGATTTTGTATTGAATTAATTGGAGAATTGTTGTTATTTAGAAAATATCTTTATTTATTTCTATCTAAATATCGATTGAGGGAGAAATAGCAAGATTAGTATTCGAGTGTTCTTTGGGAACTGCTACGGTTTGGTCTGATGATAATAATTTGTAGCTTTGAGGTCAGTTTATTCAGATTTGTAATTCCTAATATATTGTTCATTATATCAGATGGTTGGAGTGGGTTTGAGGTTGATTTAATTTTAGTTTTGAGTGTCTGTATTTTTAAAGCATGAATTTTGTTTGATGGTTGTGTTTAGAAAAGGTATATAAGGATATTTTTCAATAGGTCTGTTCCTAGTCAATCCACAAAGTGTTCTATTTTATGATATACTGTAGTTGATGTGTTAAATATTACGGAGTAAAGTAAAGACCATTTTGAAGTTTGGTTTTGTGCAGAGTAGTTAGCTTAATCTTGTTTTTTTATTTGTCCAATAGAAGTGTGTAATGAGTGAGTCTGTAGTTTTAAACCATTTGTCTGTTGGTGAAATGGGCAGCATTGGAAAAAAAATAACTTGTATGGGGAAGTATTTTCATTTTGACAGTTCAATTCATCCCATTAGTGAGAGAGGTAAGTTTATCCAGTATCTTACATTGTCTTCTATAGTTTTTAGTAACGGGATGTAGTTGAGTTGTACAGCTCTAATAGCCTGTGGGAAATTTCAATACCTAAATATCTGATCTTGCCGGTGGGGAGTGGAAGAGAAGTGTTCTGGACTGAATAGAGGCTAATTGTATGTTCAATATTTTAATAGCTATGGATTAATGAGTTCTACTGATGTATATTGAAGTATTTGAGCAATTACGGTCTATGGATGCCAAAACATGAAAACTTAGTTCAGGAGCATGTTATTAAAGGGCAAAGTCCAGGACCCAGACGGTGATCCAAGTCAGGATTCCGGGCAACACTGTCTTTTGCTGGGTAGGATAGGTGAAGTTGATCCTGATCCCAGACACAAGGCCATATCTCCACTGGAAAGCATGTCACTTGCAGAACCGTCACACCCATGTCACCAGTGAGCTGAGAGACGGATATGGCAGAGGGACTCCAGGGAGAAACTCCCCGAGATGAAGTTAGTAAGACAATTACTGGGACATGACAGAGTAGAGAGAAGAGTAGGAAAAAATAGAGGGGCTCAGTGTATCATGAGGAATCCCCCAGCAGTCTAGCCCTATAGCAGCATAACTATGGGCCAGCTTGTGCCAGCCCTGACTATAAGTTTTATCAAAAAGGAAGGTTTTAGGCCTACTCTTAAACACAGAGAGGGTGTCTGCCCTACGGACCTGAACTGGAGGCTGGTTCCAGAGAAGATGGGCCTGAATGCTGACGGCTCTGCCTCCCAGATTATTTTGGAGATCCTAGAAACCACCAGTAAGCCAGGATGTAGGGAGCGCATAATAACAACAATGATAATATACTGTTATATTTAATGTTGACAGTGTCAAACATGGCTTTGCAAAACTTAACAAATAGTAATATCATTATTCCTATTATTAATTCACCTATTAATATTGTTACAATAATTGGGTCTGGGGGTTGCTCAAGATGAGCATATTATAAGCAGGCATGACCATCATCAGCTAGTCCCCTCCTGGTGGTGGAGGGGAGGGGGACATAGGGAGAGAGCACATCAAGAGAGGGGAACTTTCCATTTTCATTTTCAAGCCCTTTACCAGCCCCCATTAGGACTCTTTTGTAATTTTTTCTTTTTTTTAAATTTTTGTTTATTTAATTCATTATGCATGCCCACACGCACACGCACATACACAAACAAAACAACTATTCAGCACAGTCAACATATAATATCCTGGAACAGCTTTCCCTATGTTGTCTTTTTTTTTTCTTCTTTGTTTTTTTTGTTTGTCTAGTTACTGTGATACACAGTATCAATTGTAACAACTGGTTTTTTAAGGCCTTGTTATTTCTTACCTTATTGTCCTGTTTTACTTAATGATTTATTAAAAAAAAGAAAAAAAGAAAAAAAGAATTAAACTTTTAAACATGTTGACATCCAACAGTCAACATTGCCACAATTTGTGTCACATGTGGATTACGTCTATATTAGGTAACATTCTCATCTGAAGGTATAGAGGTCAGCTGTAGCTTTTGCTGCCAAACAAAAACCCCCTGTTGGAGACCCCTAGGCCAACTAACAACGCAGTAAATTTACAGTAACTACCATCAGGATATTTTGTAACAGCATTGGATATTTTGGACGACACATCAATTAGAGGTTCTGGTCATATTTGTGGTGACAAAATCATACATCTTAAGGAAAAACATGATATTTTCCCAACATTGCATTCAATTTTATTGTACTTATACAATGACAGCAAAGTTATACTACTGTTTTATAGTGCCTAATCCTACCTATATCTTACAGACAGCGCTGTCACCACAAAATATTGAAATGTAAAGTTTGAACATAATCAATGTTATGCAGAAATAATTCTGTGTGAGTTATTCACTACAAGTTTAATTGTATTCACATTTAAATCATTGCATTTAAACCATTGTTAGCTGTATTGCATTGAAGCAGACTCATGAATGCAGGCTGATATGACACAAAAATACAGACTCTGAGCCCATGATTGATGACTTGATCAGTGAGTGTATCATGATACTATATCCCAACTGTGTCCATTAGTCTTGTGAGGGAGCCTCCTAAGCAGCTCAACTGCTTCCACCAGCAACGAATGCAGCATCACAATGAAGTACCCTGTGCAGAGGGTGCAGCTGTCATTGATGTTTAACATTTGTCTTATTCTTCCCTTTTCCGTTTTACTGTGTCTTTGAATTAAATTCCTCAGTATGCATAAAATAAACTTTCAAATGCTTGTTGTTCAACCACTTATAAAGGTTTTATGGTGATTTCATGATGTCATGCCTCTTGGCAAACAACCCAACCAGTTTGGATAACAGATTTTAAGACTGAGTCGAAGCTGGTTTATGTAAAACTACAATTTTCTGTGATGCCATCTTAATGTCTCTCATTTTTAATTCTATTAAATATTTGCCTTAAATATCTGCCTCTTCTTGTCTGTTCCCCGATATGTTTTATAGTAAACTAAAAAATAAAATCTGTCATAGCCTGATAACAGATATTATACCCTGATATTCATATCAGTGATGTTTGGACTTATGTTTGAAATACAAGATGATATAGAAGCATGAATGCTCCATATACTGAAACTTAAAGGAATCTTCAATCCAGCTCAGTTTTTTGTTGTTTTGTTTTTTTCCTGGATCATAAGTCAGAAAACAAAGCATCCTGCATGTTTAGATGAATGAAATGTGCTTAAATTCCACCATATACAAATTAATGTATGTATAGCATGGTAATCCAGATCTCTCTTTTGAAATGTGTCAGTCAAAGCAGGACTCATTCACTTTTAAAGAAGGCTGCTGTCACCTCTGAACTTCAGTGGTATAAAGTGGTGTGTTCATTGTCATTACATCAAGTTTGAGATGATCTGCTGTTAAAGGTTATATTCATTTTTAACATTGCATCAATAGCTATAAATTATGCTGTAACATCCATATTGCACTGAATTGAGGGTAATTTGATCATTGTACAGTGATGTGGTTCATTGGTTATTGCAGGTTATCCTCCGATGGGATTGGTAGTTAAATTCCCAAACCCTACAGTTAGTGAACTACACTTCCACTTTTGAATTGTGATTCGTGAGCCAAGAATCACAAATCGTGAGTTAAGAATCGTTACATCTCCTTACAATGGGCAGTGAACTGTCTCATTACTTTTAAGATAATGTGGAAGTTTGTGTAAAAAATCTCTAATCCCTAAATGGTTAATGTAATACTCTTGCCACAGTCCTTGAATTAAAGCTGAAAGTTTGCGCTTCAGTCACATTTTGCTTGTTGTGGTGTACTGAGGAAAAATAGTAATAAAATGTGTCAATGTCTCTTGTGTGGCAAGCTTACCAGCAAGGAGTTGTTCTGTAGGATCTGCCATGAAAGCAGGGCACCAGAGGAATTGCTGTCCCCCTGCAAGTGCTGACAGTTTGGCCATGGTGCACTGGCCTACTGTTTCCAACAGCAGGCACTGTGAACTCTGCCACCAGTTTGCAGTGGAGTACCTGCCAAAACCTCTGACAGGTATGTCACTGTGTGTCTTTGTAGCTCACAAACACACCGAATCTCCAGAAATGTGGCCACATAGTTATGTTTGTGCTTTTTTTTTTCTTGTAACAAGCACCACTGGGCTGTGACTGCGTAGTACTGGTTGCTTTAATTCATCCTTGTGAATACTATAAAGCCTTTCTGATCGTAAAAATTGAAAAAAAAGTAAAAGGTCTACTTGGTACAAGGTATAATTGTGAAGTGACCACAGACTGTATGTATAAAAATAGACATGAGAGCTCCTCAGAAGTGAAGCCATAGCACCTCGACCACCCTCTGGTGGCTGGCTGTAGCGTAGCTCATAAGCCCCTCCTATTATTTCAGGCAGGACTTCCGTAAATAAAACTCCAAATTCTCAAATATATTTCTCAAAAAAGATGGTTCCTTTCATTTTTACTAGTTCTTACACCAATATATGTTACAGTGGTATTTTTCCCATTAGTTTGGTTTGAATCATTTATTGGCTGCTATAAAAGTAGAGTAACACACCATGATCAATGGCTGAATTCCGCTTGTGATAGGGCGGGCAGGAACCCCGATACCAATGCACCAATTATTCACACCAGAAGCCTTTCAGTGAACTGGAGTCACCATCTGTTGATGAACATTGTCCTGACCATCAGTCTAAACATTTGTACATCTATGAGGACACTAAACAATAGAGGCTGGGAAAAAAAAAATGATATAATTGACATTTAAAATGTGTTCTTGTTCATCACACCACTGGTTGGCTTGTCAGGATGTGTTAGTTACAGATGTCTTCACCGAATGCTTGGAGGACCTGGGGTTGCTTATCCTCACGCTGGCCCTTTTCACCATTTATGACTTCTGGATAGTGGTAAGTTCAGATCATGTTGCTTGCTTGGACAGGACTATTATCATTGTATACTTCCCCTTTCACTTTCCTAAAATGAGATGACATAACAGCAAGTAAATCTGACACAAGGAGCTGTAATTTGTTGAAACAAACCATCTGAGGGGACAACCAACAATTTGTCATAACACAGATAACTAATCTAACTGGGAGTCTACCTGTAGCCTCCTATCAAAGAAATTGGGAAAACTGAGAACAAATCTCAGACTTTTGGTCACAGCCTTTGAGTTTGCCTTAAAAACAAACAAAAAAGATCAAGAGTCATTCTGGCAACAGGATGTGGTGTCCCCAGGGAGTATCCAAATTATCAAGATCATGACAGATTGGATTGGAATCAGCTCAAAATGAACCAACTGACATGCTGTAACTTTGTGGTTCTGATATATGTATTGCAAAATGTGTTTGACGTTTAATGGCAAGAAAGCAATACTTTATTGGTGGTATGAATAATATTCCTGAGCTAAGGCAGATCTGGTAAAGATTGGGTTTCACAAGTTTGACACATGCTTTATTCATCCAATACAATGGATGTGATGTCTCCAACAGCCCCACTGTTTTTATGTTCTTGTGAGTGGTAAGCTTGACTGAATTCTCTGTGTTGTCAACAGCAACTGTTTATTTACCTTGCACTTCCTTTTCCCTCAAAACTTCACACACCGATAGATTTACTCTAGCTACTGTTTAGTCTTGGCATTCTTTTTATAAACGATGTTGCAAGTTCATTTATAGTGGAAAGTGTCATCTTCCTGCTAAACAGGACAGTGATGTGTTAACTTTTACAGCGCAACAAGATGCAAAATGTTTTGCAGTGCTTTCAGTTTTGTTTTTCTTTTGATGACACACTGAGCTGATCCATCTACACCGAGCGGAAGAATTCTTCTGCTCCCATCATGAATTGACTTTCAAGAACATGGTTTACCCGCCGATCTCAACTGTAATTGCATTTGTTGTAATAAAGTTTAAAACTGTACGGTATTTATAATTTTATTATGCCCATTTCACACACATTTAAAATTAGATCAAGGCAATGTTCATGTCTTGTGCAAACAGAGCAACGATAGTACTGAAAAATATCAGGTTGATGCTGTTGTCTAAAGCGTCTGAGTTCTTCACAGACTAAAATCATCGTCGTGCTGTTGGTGAACAGTATGAGCAGACAGCAGGGGACATTCTCCAAGCGGTATTGCAGGATCACAGGAGATGGATAAGAAATCACATGACTTTACAGCTTCCCTTAGGTGGATCCTGGGGGAGGGGGGAGGAGGAGGAGGAGTTATCACTCAATTATTGGACACCTGCTGCCTGGTTAGTACTGAACATGCAATTAAGGTTTTGGGTTATGCAAATGACTGTGCAGCAGGGCATTACTGAAAGCAACAAACTACCACCATCTAGACACTGAGTCTCATTAACAACTATAGAGACACAATATCTCAGGAAGTATCAGACTGATCATGGGAAATTTTATATTGATTATTGACCTGTAAAGAAAATGGAGTCAATAAGACAAAGCCAAATTGCTTCAATGACTTAGTTAAGCAATGCATCTACACCAAGGTACTCCAAAGCTGATATTTTACCCATAGGGTCATTTAATTTTCTCCTTGTGAGCGTGCATCATTCTATTTTAAAACAATTGGTGCTTTTGTCCTGATTGTACAGCTAAATTATGTGATTAAAAGTGCAATTGACCAGAAGTGACTAGTTTTGTTCCAGGGTTCTGAACAGGTCAACGTGTCTTTACAGTTGAAATGACAATTTTTGAAGACCTGCTTGGGTTAACAGGATTGTTTTTTTGTTTTTTCTATTTAAGAATGGAGGAAAACCTCCTGTATTCAACTCAAACATGGCTGATCAATAAAACACAAAGGCAGCAGCAAAGCCAACATGTGTTAGGGCAGCCATGCATCTTGTGAGCAGAGCAATGCAGCTCCAAGCAGACAGATGGGAGCAGACTTCCTCACCTACTGTACAGCACACTGGCTGCTTTACATTCAACACACACAACACTTCTCTCTTTGGCTTCAGTGTAGGCAGAAAAAAAAAAAAAAAAAAACACGTTAGACTTCATCATTAAAGTGCATGAGCTTGTATCTGTAAAAAGCTCTTTACTCTGAGAATATGGAATGTTTGGATTTTTTCAAGCATCTTTATGAACACTTTACCTGTCTCGGAAAGTGCTGGATATCACTGCCTGCAACAAAGCCTTCATCAAACTCTAGCTCCATCTCCTCATGCCCTCTGCTCTGCATGCCCACCCTACACTCAGCCATTTCCTGAAAGGGTTATTGCACAACAGACTAAGATGCCTTAAACACCAGCATTAAAAATGAAATTAATGCCAGATTTCAATCTATAAAACCAGTTTATAGTGAAATTTAAACAGCACATCTGTTGGTTTTGTTCTTTCAGTAAGAAGGGAGACAGAGCTACATTACCTCATGGTCAGGATTCAGAAGGATCACCCTGACATCACTGACTGGGCCCCAGCTCCTGTGGCCCGGCAGGATCAGGTCCCCAGAATTAGCTTCTGCCTCTGCTGCCCAAATCTGACACACACACACACACACACACACTAGTCTGTCTGCAGCAGGTAACTGGGTTAACTACAGTTAAACAACAGGAGCGACTCACTGTGAGTGTCTGCCCACCAGCCAGGACACAAGAGGAGGGAATGTGGAAGGAGATCTCTCCAGAGTCTGTGTACCTCCTCTGAACCATCCAACCACTCAATGGCTGCTCCTGCAGGGGCACAGATGAGAAGAGAGTTAAAAGTGCAGCACAGCTGCTCTGTAGATAGAGACAAAAATGGTAACAGTGCTTTCAAGTTTTTAACACTGTGGGCTATTCCATTCACATTTTCAGGGAGGGTTGGTAATTTAAGAAGAAACTTTATAATTGACGATAATCTCGAGGGACATCCTGAATCTCTTATTCTCTCACACCTGACAGTTCATGCAGCACTATCAAGTGCTCCACCACGATGTACTGAAAACATTTTATATTAAAAACTGAAAACAAGCCTTGCCGTCTCAGAGTTGTTCTTCAGTCTGACATATTTTCCCTCCACATCAACCTCTGCCACGCTCACAGAACATTTCTCTGTTGAACAGCTTAACATTTTGTAGGCAGGCGAGCTGCCCGAAGCCCCCTCGTGTTTCCGTTTCTTCCCTCTCAGCCTGCGGCTGCTGCGTTCACGTGTTCGAGGTATGGCCGTGTGCTGTGAGGGGCTTGGTGACAAATGCAATCTGAGAAATTAAACCGAAAGTAAAAGCAACATTTTATTTTAAGGCAGCAGACAGTATGATGGATCATCTGTTGCATGGTGTGCAAGGATCACATGCTCACCTCTGCTCCTCCACCTCCAGCATCTTCCTATAAGCGTTAATCTCCATATCTAGAGCCAATTTGACATCCAGCAGGCTCTCGTAGTCTTCCAGCTGGCTGTACATCTGGCTTCTCATGCTCAGCAGCTCCTGCTCCTTCTGCGAGAGCTTCCGCTGCCACACCTCCCGCTCCTTGTCAAGAGTCCTCTCCAACTCCTGGAAGCGACTTAAGAGCACTATTTTCTGACAAAGAGGATGAGTAATGTGAAAACAAACATAGGAAGGAACCTTTGACCATCGTTATCTGGACAACACAAACTCTACAAATACTTACAAGATGCTAATGGGCTGGACACTGGAGAAGGAGCAAATCATCTTGTTAATAACACATTGAGTGTTTGTATTTGCAACTTCAATATGCTGCTTTTTAAAAAAAACTCCTGGTACTACTACACTGGACATATCACTTTCACCTGGTATGATTAATGGTGCACTGAAGTCAACCCATACTCTGGTTAGATTCTATGCGAGTTCAATACAATGAGGAAAAACCCAAACACATTTCCTCTGTGTGTGCTGCTGATTTTCCACTCATAAATCCTGTAACATTTACATCTGCAGTTCTCTCTTTTGACCAGGAACCAGATTTTTTCTTAAATACTTGGTTCCAGCAAGTTTCTTCCTCTGGTTTTTGCTTTGCATCACACATAGTGTAAATAAAGTGTCTAGCAATCAACTCACTGTGCTAACACCAGCTCTCCACCTAGGCAAAAACAGCCTGTACATCACCATCAAACATCGCTCAACTACCAACATGACTGCTTAGTGCCTATTTTGTATACGGTGGATCTTGTGTGGTTTTGCCACAGACGGCACTTACATCCTTCTGGCATTGCTGGAGCTGCGAGCCAAGGGACTCCACTCTTAGCTTGGCGATCTCCAGTTCATCCCTTGTGGCTGACGTAACATCATTCTTCTCTAACACAGCCAGCTTGGCGTTTTGTAACTGCAGTGGCAGGACAGATTCACTCTAACTAAACAAAGTGTAATAAATATGGACTCTAACACACCGTCTACAATTCTTTAAGCAACCTTAAAAATGAAAGTCTTGTCCATCTCCTCTTTGTACTGCTGCAGCTGAGACTCATGATCCCTGCGAAGCTGCTGCATCACCTCGGACAGTTTACTCTCAAACGCTCTCCTTTGTCCTGAGTCCACCTCTACCAGAAGGCTCTCATGTTGGCTTCGGAGCTCAAAGATCTCCTATAAATTATAAAAACAAAGCTTGAACAACTTAGTGGGCAGGCATCAGCTTGAGGTCACTCAGAAAGACGAGAACTTAGTGAAGGTGAGCAACACAGTATAGTGGCATGTCAGTATCTGACCTGCTCACTGATGTTCTTCTGGAGTTCAAGCTGTTCTCTGAGTGTTTGCACTTGGTTCTCCATTTCCACTCTCCTCAGTATCTCAGAGGTCGTCTGGTTCTTTGCGTCTGCCAGGACTGCCTCCATCTGATGGACACCCCCCCACCCCAAAAACACACACACACACAGATCAATAACTTGATCTCTCTGCTCATTCAAACTTAAATCTTTTGCATCCATTAGAAAAAGTTTCAGGATTACACTTGGGGTAAAACAACCCAACCAATGATTTGATCCAGTTCCAGACTTCTTGTGAACGGAATTTAAACATTATATTAAATGGCTTACTTTAATATACCAAGGAAATATATGCAATTATTTTATTGTCAGGATTTTCTTTTTCCAAACTTTATACATTTAATCATGCCAACTGAAAAGAAGTGCATTGAAGGGGGCTGTGGTATTGCTTTTTGAAAATGAATGCATTTTAATTTGCCTTTTTTCTCTCTTTTTTTTTTTTTTTTTTTTAACATGAATTCTCAAGCATTGTCACATATAAATACAACTATATTTGTAAATGATACAGCCCAGTAAATGATGTTCTGATAAAAAGCTGAAATAAAGCTACTCAAAGTTTCAGAAGAAAATACAGCATTTACACACTATGTTAAATATGCACATTTAAATTTAGATTGCAATGAACAATGATTGGAAAATCTGGCTAGAACCATAAAGCATAGATGAAAGTTCCGTTTCTCTGAAACCCTTTAGGTATACATGCTGAAGACAGTTGCAGAGGTACGGTAATATGCATAATGTACATACTGCAAGTCTTTTATTCCACTATTGTTTTGCACATTTTTTTTGTAACATGATGGAATTTACCGTTTACTGATATTTTCTGGTCAGTACGTGTTTAAAGTATGTCTGTCATAGCCATGAATGTATCATTTAAAACACGATACAGTTCAAGTGCTCAGCTTTGCCTTTCAGTAAGCACTTGCAGTAGTGCACAGAATCCTCCAGCAGGAGAAGCAGATTTCTATAAAACTTGACAGGACACCTCAATATAGCATCATAATACAAAATGTATAAGCTGGATTGGAAGTAATGGGCAAGCCATTAAGTGGGACCCATAACCAGGAAGTAAACCTGGAAATGAGAAAAATGGATGTGTCAGGAAGGCTATTTTCATTGGACTGAGTAGGTTGCCATCTTTGTGCCTCTTCAGTACTGGGGTTTCATCTCCAGTGAAACTGCAAGATCCCCAACGGCCGAGTCTGTCTGATAGAGAGAGACAGCTGAGCCAACTAAACAATCGAGTCACAGGGACTCTGAAACACCTTGTCTATTGCTCTCTACTTCTCCTGCTTGGATGTCACTTAATGAACTTTATATACTCTACATCAGCCATGAGAATGATCATATGTCATTAAAAAAAAAAAGGGGGAAAAATAACTGGACAAAAACAAATCATCTCATTCACAATAGAATTTCACATGCATTGGAATTGAGCCCCCGCAAAGGTCTGATTCTAGAAACATCTTGGCTAAATCCATGACCCCAGAATACAGTAAACTGGTGATGAATCATTACATCTCTACTTTTCAAAATATGCTCCAGCATATGCCTTTAGTACATACATTTTCCAGCTGGCCCTGGAGATCCGTGAAGTCAGCACTGAGGCTCCTGTTCTCACACAGCAGTTTGGTGTACTCAACATCCTTGGAGCGCAGAGTCACCTCCACTTCTCTCCACTGTACCAAAGCATTCGCCAGATCACTCTCCTTCTTCCGGTACCTGAGGACAACAGACAACAATCTGAACAACTATGTGCAAAACAGAAAAATATGAGCGATACTCCATTTAAATATCAATTTAGCCAAATATACTACACCCAAACATGTTTCTGGAAACCAACCTCCCAGAATGCGTTCCTACATGCATCCTCCTTAAGAGGGAACCAGGGCTTTTAGAAATGCTTTCTGTTTGAAAAAATATATTTTGTTTTCCAGGCAAAGGTTTAAAACAAGTTAAATTAATAGCATTTACTGACAGGAGGCAACTCTGAACTTCAAAACAATAACCTGTTCTGAGTGAACATGTGTTTTCAAGCCAAACTTAATTTGTGAAAACAAATATGTTGACTGAAAATAAATTGTATTCAAGCTTTGCGTTTTGGACCGCATGTCTGGATGCAGAGGGGGCTGATGTTAAAAATGTTAAAGGCCTCCATATGTTCTGCAGAACTCTGAGATTGCTTTAAAAAAGTCTAGACGGACAGCTTCTAGTCTTAGATCTGCGTTACCTGGCGTTTAGTTCCCTGTTCTCGTCCCGCAGATGTACATAGTCTATCTGCAGACGGGCCCTCTCTCCAGCCAGCTCGTCCAGGGACTTTCTGACATCGGCCAGCTCCTCCTCGTACAGCCTCCGCACATTACCCATCTCCCGGGTTTTCGACTCATCCTTCTCTTCGAGCTGAACCAGCAGGGAAGACCTTTCACTTTCCAGCTCCTGGACCCGCTGGATGTAGTTGGCGAGGCGGTCGTTGAGGTGTCGGAGCTCATCTTTTCCCTGTATGCGGAACTGGCAGGTGGGGCTGGTGCTGGACACAGCTGTGCTGTGGCGGCTGGCGGAGCAGCTGGAGCGGCTGCCGGAGCCGGCGGGCGTGGAGGAGGAAGAAGCCATGATTGTGGCGGCCTGGAAGCCCGGATAGTTTTGTCGATTCAAAAACACACATACAAAACTATGTGCTGCAGTAAGTTACACCCATCCTGACTGACAAGAGAAATACATACAGTGTATGACTGATTCAAACCAATAAAAGTCACACTCACCCACACTGATAAAGTAAGTGGTTGATCACCGCAGCAAATTGAAAATCCTGGATACGCTCCTCTGTGTTTCCCCCCCCTGCATTTAAGACTTCCACAGCTGAAATTCATCAGATTTGACGAGCTGACGTAGGGGGGACAAGTAAAGTTATCCTACATGAAGCAGCACGTTTCTGGTATGCGTTTCAAAAATAGTACAATATTGAATCTTTTTGTGCACTACACGAAGTTAAAATAAAATAATTTTGTATTCGAGTGTGATTACTTACCCTATGATAAACCTTTATAAAAAAAAATCTTACATTAACACATCATCACAGGCTTAATGTTAACGAAGTGCAACATCTGCACGTCTATCAGTTTTAATGAGGTTAGGTTAGGTGGTGTTAAGTTAGGTTAGGGTTAGGCTGTATTTCAGTCAAAGATGGTAACGAGGACACCAAAAGTTAATTTTCTTCTAAATTGTCAGCCTAAAAATGGCATTTTAATTTTAAAAATGTCCAGAAGCTATGTGCCTTTAAATGTGCGCAGTATTTACTTTGAGGACTTAGAGACGAGGGAATAATTTGTGAATATGTTGATTGGAGGGGAAATGGCTGCGGGTATCATAGTCCCAAATCTGTCATCTTTGATTTAGCACACAGATATTAATTTGTTAGTGTTGAAATCTATGGGCTTCTAATTTGCAATATAACAAAGATGACAAGGGCTGGTTCTAAATTTTCAAACAGGCAACTTTTTGTCTGGTATTTTAAGCGTGAACCACTGAGTTTGTGTGAAAATTACGAGTAGTATTGATTCAACGAGGTTTTTTTTTTTCCTATACTGAGTAATACTTTGACTTTGAAGGCACAACACGACAACTTCCGTTATACTTTCAGTGCACTCAG